>JASTWL010000416.1:0-159948 GCA_035220575.1 Temnothorax rugatulus | reverse complement strand
AAAAATGTAAGTATCTTCATAAAAAGAAACATTTAGAGTATGTATACATTGTATATCCTATAGGTTCCGCAACCGTAATTGTAACCGTAGTAAGTATAATAGTTGTAATCATTTATATAATAAAGAAAAAAAGAAACCACTAAGAATTTAACGGGTGAAACAATAATGTACATATTAGCATATAAGAAAATTAGATTGTAACCTCTCAAGAAAAAGAAAAACACACATAAAGAAATAACGAAAAACTTCTGTGAATTTTTTAGATACTGAAGATGGTCTGAACAAAGACCGAAACGTTCGAACTAACTAATTAATGATTGAATAATCTCTCGCATCAAGAACAGCGAATTGACTCTTATTTAGCTCTGTTTCTTTCGATTATATAAACAACGACGTTAAACAATCGGATCCCCCAAAAAATCATACTAAACATTCGGCAGACGAAGCAGAAAACGGACCAAGGCGGAGTCTACGTAGGAAGACGAACAATCAGCTGACTGATCAAATAACTAAAGCATCATCCAAAGCAGAAAAAATAAGGTAAAGAAATATTTATTTTAGAAACAGAGTTTCCAAGATATATTTTTGTCTTATGCTACGATCTTTCTTATTGTTTTATTTCAGGAGACTGTCCAAGTTGCTTAAGTGAAAAAGTTGCTGAAGTGAAAAAGAGGCGCCACTATAAAAAATACTCTAATGAAAATTTTTTAGAAGCAATCAATGATGTAAAAAGGGTGTACGCAGTGTGTCGGAGGCATCGGAGGAATATTCGGTGCCTCCTTCATCGATTTACAGACATACCGCGTTATCGTAAAGAGTCAAACGTCGATGACACAATAAGTTATGTAACAGAAATCGCGGTCGCTACTTTCATATATCTTCCGGAAACGATTTTTGTATTATTTTATCATTATATTGTTATGTAATCTAATATCTTTTAATTCTTGACTTTAAAAGCATAAACTACATTTATTGCATTTTAAAAACAGAAAACGTATACAGAAAATCTGTTCATAACCAGTTCAAACCAAACTTGAACAGCACTCGCGTGTTCGCTTCAGCCCTCTTCCCGGGTGTCGGGTGGATCGAGTAGCTTGATCGGAGAATGGGGTTGGGCGAGGCGTGAGTGCGCGTAAGGATAGTCTAAAAGTCGCCTTTGACAAGTATGTTCCTTCGGAGTTGTAGATTGTATCATGTCTTAATAAAGTGTAAGCCTGCTGCCGAAACTCATCGGCAAGGTGCAACACAGAGTAATAACTCCGGGAGAGGAGAATCCTCATTAACGTCCTACGACAAAATCTCTTCAAGAAAATATAGAAAAAATCCGAGAGCAACGAAATAGAATAGCACATTGTGAGGAGGAAACGGAAATGGATGCTCTTGAAGAAGAATTTTCCAACTAGAATAGGTCGTTAGAAGAAATTAACGATCAATTTATTGTAGCGTGTTTGACCCGGAAGAAGAAAATTATACTCCCAAGGCCGAAAAATGAGTCAGCGAAGAGGAGCAGCTCAGGCTAATGCTCCCCGCAAAAACGGGACACGAAATGCCGGTAACGCCCGAACAAGTAGACGCGGAAATAAATCGTCTGAGGACAGAAAACCAACGGACACCCGCGAATAATCCACGTCGAGTCTCGGAGCCTGCGCGAGAATCCCCAGGAGCACGAGATTCCATGCTCGATGAAATTTTAAACGCTTTACGTCGTGCAGAGGTTGTACCAAACTGCAACTGAGAAAAATATTGCAGATCACATATTCACGTACATCAAGAATCAGTCTATGACGATGAGCGAGGAGCAACTAACACGAACAATCCTCAGAATGAATACTCCGGTTTTATAAATAGAGGGGGACACTTATGTTTTCATAGTTCTTGATTTTTCAGCATCATTCATAGTTAAATTTCTCTTCTATAAAGAGTAGAGAGAATAGAGAAAACATAGGCTTGAATTATAGATACAGAAATTTCAAGGTAAATAATAAAATTTGAGATGTAATTATCATCGTGAGAATTATATAATTATTAATTGATTGTCCAGTTGAACCTAATAAAGATAATAAAAGATGCCCTGCAATTATATTTGCATTTATTTAAGTAAATAAATTCTTTAAAATTAAACATAATTATGTTATTGATGAAGTTTTCAACGTATTTACCCAAATTAAAACTTTTAGAAAAGCTCAATTACGAAATACTAAATAAATACTTTCGTTTATGTAATGAAAATAATCATCATCATTTCATCTATCATAAATATTATGACATTTGTTTCCAATTTCTCTATTTTCTTGTCTTTAATTTTTATGTTACTAGGATTCACAAACATATATTTGTGAATCCTAGCTTCTGCAAAGGTATATAGCATATGTAAAAAAAGCAAAACATTTTCATCAATCACAAATTTTTTATATCAATGTATACTTATGTATATGTTTCTTATAGTTGGAATGAGGAAATTGAAAAGATTGAAGAAGTCGACGATATTGATGAACTTGCGGAGGTAGATCAACAACTAACCTACGCAGATATGTATATAATGTATACATGTATTACGGCGAAAATATAAAAGATATAGTATATTTAAGTATATTTTAAAGCATTTCCTGATTTTTGTTTTTTTAGCGATGGAACACACAGAACAAACTTCACAAGAACAAATTGAAGGATCGAATTGCTCAGAAACTCTTGAAGAACGCTAATAAACGGTTACAGATTTTTAAACTTAGAAATTGCCAATTATATCGCAAGTTAAAATCTTTGATTTTGCAAAAAATATGTCCGCGAACGGATTTATTGACTTTGCTGGCTATAAACAAAGTAAAATGCGACTATTCACGTTTACCTAATCCGGAAACTTTCACGGAAGAGCTGGAAATACATTTTACGATCCGTCCAGAAACATTAAAATAGTTCGAAGATATAAAAGCATGAGAGCCATCGTTGAGGTTCGACGTCGCGCGAAAACGAGAAATAGATAAACGACGATTAATCTGGTGAACGATACCAAGAGAAAGATCGGGGATCGCATGCGACGCACGAGATTAAACAGTTCAAGATGCACTCGGGAGTCTCGTGTATAATTCTCGAAGAGAAAAGATGCCACACGTGCCCAAGAGAAAGCCAAACCAATAAATCACAATGCTAGGTCCTCGCACGTGCACGAAACAGACTGTAATATTAAACGAACATCTGAAACGAGATGAAAAATTTCCTACACTCCTCGAAATAATGCAAATTTATATGTAAAACGATCTAATTGGGGCAAGATTCTTTATAACAATTATCCATAAATACCTCTCTTTTTCCTATTGAGGTACGGATTCGGAGCTCTTCTTGTCTTTTGCATGCAGAACAGACTACAGCTTAGTCTCTCTTTAGTATTTGTGACAAAGATTCTCTTTTACAAGCGGATATCAGACTCGCGAATGTTAGACGCGAGAAGGGTCGTATTTAAATTCGTTGATCACCCATGAGCGTTCTACTGTCGGATTGATGTATTCTGAGTCGATTCGCGGCAGAGGCGATGAATTCTCATGAAGCGCATGTCGCCGCCGACGGAGAATTAAGATTGGCTAAAAACCGAGCGGCGAAC
Organism: Temnothorax rugatulus; assembly: GCA_035220575.1. Classification (NCBI taxonomy): domain Eukaryota; kingdom Metazoa; phylum Arthropoda; class Insecta; order Hymenoptera; family Formicidae; genus Temnothorax; species Temnothorax rugatulus. The sequence continues at coordinate 156,353 of JASTWL010000416.1, read as the reverse complement.
GCGGCAGAAAAAAATTTAACTGAAAGGAACGTAACTTTAACAGAAGAATTAAACACAATATCCATGGAACTGGAAACAGTAAGAGAAGAATTGAGAATCTCAAAGATAGAAATAAATGATTTAGAATATAATAATGCTGTGAGAATTTCGACGAATCATGAACAGGCAGAAGAGTTAAATACAATATGTAAGAATATAGACACATTTATGGAAGAACAGCGCAAGATTGTTACGAATTATAAATTATTTCGCAGAGAAATGGACAAAATACTTAAATTGGATAATGCAGCCGAGGAAGCAGGTGGATCTGAGGTGGATTAGAGAAATACTCATAGAGAAAACTCAAAACAAAAATTTCGATGTCCTATTTGCAACGTTGAAATAGAATGTGAGCTTAATTTTAGACGCCATGTGTTCGAAAAACATGATGTTGGTGAACGTGTAACTAGTAGTGAAAATGATTGATGAAAATCCTAAGGTCAGTGCCGTCATAAAATCGCGGTACGTCGAAAAACTTAACACTTTACAGTCGTTGGAAGACTCAGTCGGAATAAAGACGTTTCTACACCACACGAAATATTACCAATTGTCTCTCTCAGATAACCATGCTTATCATCCTGACATTATCCCCGTGAGGTCTGTCTAACAATACTCGCGGTCAGTGCCGTCATAAATCTAACAATACTCGCGGTCAGTGCCGTCATAAAATCGCGGTACGTCGAAAAACTCAACACTTTACAGTTTATTTATTAACTCGCTCGTTAAATGCAAGTTAGACATGAGCGCTAAAAATGAGTCGCGTAATATGGTCCAATTATTCGGCAGACTCTACCGTGACGCAGACGTAACTTATTTGCAAGCGTGTTTAGAAGAGAATAAAAGATTTTATCCGCTACAGATGCAGTTATCTCGTCATTTGATAATTCAGCTAGTTTACCGTTGCAGATCGATCCTTATGGTAGCGCAGCTTTTGGCTATCACCCAGCGATATGTCCCTACGGCGATTACCCCTATCACTCTCGCCTACACGCTACCGTACCGTCTATAAGCGGCTATCAAATAGGTCCCTTACAAGATTCACACGCCTCTTCGCTTCGCCAGATGCAGCATATCGACAAGCGTTACCCTGCGCATTTGCAAGACACGGCGTCTCGTCATTTCACCACGCTTATTTGCAGCACGACTAATGAATTTTGTAAAAGTAAATGAGTAGTTCACAGACCTAGGATAATAAACTTAGGCATTTTCCAGACCAACTACAACTAGCAGCAGGTATATGGCACGCGTGTATCGTGTGTAATACTGATGATCCAATGAGAGAAATACGTTTTCGAAAAAGACAGATTCATTTACATCCTCTTCGCTCATCTGCAGATTTGGCTGGTAGGAATTCTAAGTAGCTATTTATTATTCGCACTGGATACGCTTCTTCTCTTTCATCATCGCGCATACGCTGTCCCTCAGTTTAAATATTTGTTTTCACTTATCTCGTGACCGTAGTTAATTAATGAGAACGATTTCCATTTTCCTTCGCTTAGACGTGAGCTGAGTCCGATTAAAAGTTCGTGAATAAATCCACAAACAACGGCATAATTGTAAACATATTGTAAACTAGCGACTTAAGAAATTACTACTGATATAGCGGCCCGTTTCTTTTGATTTAGAATCTGTAGTTCTGAGTTTCGGTTTATTTTCTGTTTTACTAATTATCGAGAATTGTCCGTAGATAGCAAGTAGATAGGTGAATCTCATATTTGAAGAAATAAAAAACTTGACACTTGAAGGCTGGAAATATAGTATAAAAGCAAGTTTTCTGGAAATTTTAGAACTTAGAAAAAAAATTTGTCGAAGCAGAACATCGAAGGCAAAGAATGCAGTTTGCAGAAAAACATTTGGATACACCTCAAGAAAAATGAAACGCTGTTGTTTGGATGGATAAAAAAGTATTCTCACCCGAGATGGCTCTGAAAAAGGGAATATTTACTCTGCTGACCCAACAATCAACTACAACCAGATTGCTTTGTTCAACTCTGTTAACTCATTCAACAACAACCAGAGCATTTTGTTCGTTCCATTCTGAAAGTCAAGAACTAAAGAAAATATTTCAAGAACAAAATTTAAGAATTTAAGAATTCAAGAATTAACTTCAAGAATTCAAGAACAAAATTTAAGAATTCGAGTACAAAATTCAAGAATTGAAGAACAAAATTCATGAATTGAAGAGCAAAATTCAAGAATTGAAGAACTAACGTCAAGAAACAGGGCTTTTACAAATGTGTTCCTCATATTGGAATTACGAGAAGAGGTACATGATGTAATGAAGCTCATTGAAAATTTCATATTCGAATTTTCGAGATTTATGGCTGACGAGTTGACGAACTTTTGTAACAGTTACGTATATTTACCTTGGCACTAATTTTTATATTTTTATTATTACGACGTGCTTGAGATTCACACCTCGTGCGGCATCGTGAGGTTACATCGGCCAATTCCGGTATTGCGGAAAGAAAGAGATATGGCTCTGAAAAATTTATTTGGCTTTACTTTGCTGACCCAATCAAAGCTGACCAGTAGATTGCTTTCGACTGATGTAATGAAATCTAGATCATTCAAACCTCGAGCGGAGATTAAAGAATTAAAAAAACAAAATAAAGAATTAAAAAAACAAATTAAAGAATTGAACTCAAAGTTTCATCAGTTTCATGCACAGATCTCTCAGAAGATGAGATGACTAAAATTAAAGCACTAAATCTTGAACGGTGTGTGTTTGACAGAGAAAGACATGTTAATTGTAGAAATGGCGAAATTGCTTGCGACCAAATCATTGAGGTCATTATGCTCATTTAGAGAGATCGATGCCATTAAAGAATTTAAAAAATCAAACAAGCATGTATGCAGGTCGTTGCTTACATCGCGTTAAATTTTATTTCATAGTATTTTATTTTCTGAAAAAATAAACGTGTTTTCTACAAAAGATTATATTTCTATAATTAAATAAATTTCTTATTTATAAAGAATCACGTGGAGCAAACTTGAGCAGTTCAATTTATTGCAATAACTTGATATGCATAAAGTAAAAACGTGAATAAATCTGTATCAAGAATGTGCTTGTAGTTTATTTCTACTTAAATGATTGTATGTAATATGCATTCTGTTTGTAAACTCAATATTATAGTACGAAAAGCAGCTTTCGTCATATTTCTTAGATATATGATCAAGTCACGTGTCATTACAGATAAACCCGACGAACTGTTCTGGAAGATGTGCGTTGCGATCGAGAAAGCAGCACGATTCAAATAGCAGGATTCGATTTCCATATTGAGAGGGCCTTTGAATTTGTATGACCACATAAACAGAGTTATACTTATGCAGGTAGTATATTATACCAAGTGTATTTGGAAATCTCTCTTTGTGAAAAACGATAATGATGATTCTAATTTTCAGAATGGAACCACCTGTATAGGTGGTGGTGTAGGATACAATTCTGGGGCACTAAGTAACACTCTGTTTCACTGGCAACTTCCCCTCCGCGAGGAACTACCCTTTGAAGTCGGGAACATCGTCAGTTACGCGCATGAGGGCAAGATCACGGGTCTGACTTCCACTGTTCATCCTTTCAAAAGAGCAGATATTGGAGACCTTTTCTATCTTCAAAGAATCTACTAACTCAGAAAAATTAGATGAACTTTTTGAGTGTGTATCACGTAGTACGTATATTTTATGAAAATAAGTTTCTCCAGTAATATATATCATGTTACTTTTAACACGATATATATTATAATATCTTCCATGTTATTTCCAGATACTAAACAATTTTAATTTTCGATTTTGGCTCTGTGAGAATGCTCTACCGGAATTGCCGGAACGAGGACTAATTACAGAGCAAAAACGATGCATTGAATTGGCGGAAAAATTGCAATTTTTCGACGTTTAGAACATTCTGAACACATTCAGAAAAACAAGAAAAAAATTTTTTACGAAAACAAAGCTTCCTCTATGAGGAAGCAAAAATTGCCGAAAAGTGGCAAAAATGGGAAATTACATGTAGAATCCCCACAAAAGTTACTGAAAATTACTTTACCGATAAAGAACTCAATTATTTTTTAAAATATTTGAATACATCAGACATACATTTGTCAAATGTAAAATTAGAAAAAATATTGAGAAATTATCACTTGAAAAATAGAAGTGGACACATACGGTAAATTTCTTTTTTTTTTTTTCGATTTTTTATTTAAATATTTTATTTTATCTAAATCTTAATAACACGTATTTTGCAGATATCTTTGGTACGTACTGTGTACTAAATTAAAATACACCAAAAAAGTTGACAAAGCCATTAATTTTGCCTTGAATGACTGCCCGGGAAAATACGTATATAACATACTAAAAAATATAAATGCATGAAAAGACAAGCGACTTAAAGCCATAAAAGAATTTAAAAAAAAACCAAGAAAAAATGATTGACGATACAATCGAAAAATTAGATGAACTTTTTGAGTTACATCTAACAATTAACCTAATTTTTTTTTTATAAGTTAAGTCATGTAGTAACTATAATATACGAAATAATATTTTCTCCAATACGAGTTGATTTTAAAACTAGCCATTCTATTAAGATTTCATATCATAGATCTTCCTATATTTAATTGTAATTCATAATTATTAATTATATTAGTATGAATACTTAATCCAATGTATGAAGGTTAAAACTTTGACTAGAATACTTAATTACGACGATTCAAAACATATTAGAAACAGCTCCTAAAGTTAAAGAACCGCTTCCTAAAAGAACCGCTCGTGAACAAATAATTAAAAAAATTGCCGAAGAGTGGCGAAACTGGAATATTACCCACAGAATGCCCATAACAATTAGTGACACCAACTTTAATGATATCGAAATTAATTACTTTTTGAACTTCTTGAATACATCAGACATATATATGTCAAATTCAAAATTAGAAAAATTATCATGAAACTACCATCTAGAGAGCAGAAGTGGAAATATAGCATAAAAACAAGTTTTCTGGAAATTTTAGAACTTAGAAAAAAAATTTGTCGAAGCAGAACATCGAAGGCAAAGAATGCAGTTTGCAGAAAAACATTTGGATACACCTCAAGAAAAATGAAACGCTGTTGTTTGGATGGATAAAAAAGTATTCTCACCCGAGATGGCTCTGAAAAAGGGAATATTTACTCTGCTGACCCAACAATCAACTACAACCAGATTGCTTTGTTCGCGTCTGTTAACTCATTCAACAACAACCAGAGCATTTTGTTCAATCCATTCTGAAATTCAAGAACTAACGAAAAAATTTCAAGAACAAAATTTAAGAATTCGAGTACAAAATTCAAGAAATGAAGAACAAAATTCATGAATTGAACGAATGGGGCAGACCACGTGAAATCGATAAGATCGTATCATTGATACCATTAACCTCAGTCCTATTACTCGTGTCCAAGCGTGGTGACTTCTCTTCATATACATGTGTTGCGCACGTATCGTATTAAACAGATCGTATTAAAATCTTTTGCTATGGATTTATCCACGGAATTAATAATCGGAGACAAATTTGCCTGTCCGACGTCATTCGCAGTATGTCTCGCGGCATGCTTGTTACATTGTTCACGTCTACACAAGGGTGCCCCTGATAATTATGATTCCACTGATACCGAAAAGATTCAGTTATATGCTGCACGCTGCCAGGAATTTTTTTCCGAAATTGAAAAAATCGACGTTAAAGTATGCACACATGGCTCAATAGACCAGTGCGCTGTCTACTAAGCCACATTCGTTCTCTCGAATTCATGAACTGAAGAGCAAAATTCAAGAATTGAAGAACTAACGTCAAGAAACAGAGCATTTACAAATGTGTTCCTCATATTGGAATTACGAGAAAAGGTACATGATGTAATAAAGCTCATTGAAAAATTCATATTCGAATTTTCGGGATTTATGGCTGTGTAAAAGTTTCGGCATTTATATAAGCAAAAATACTGATGTTACAACTCGAGAATTGTTTGAAGATTAAAAAGATACAACAAGCTTCATTCAAAGATCCAGTGAAAGCATATAAGATCCTAGGAAAAACTGCTTTAGAATCTATAAGCATGCAAGAAGGTACAGATGTTACAACTCGAGAATTGCTTGAAGATTAGAAAGATATAAACAGAAATACTAAAATTAAAGCACTAAATCTCGAACAATGTGTGTCTGACAGAGAAAGACATATTAATTTAAATAAAATGGTATAGTATTAACACTGATTTAAAAAATGGAGTAATAAGTAACTATATTACAGAAATTATAGATTACAGATTAAAAAATTATCAGAAAACGGCGACCTACAATCATTATTGCCTAATTTGGAAAATATAACTTCAACTGAATCACTGAAGTTATTTCATATTTAAATACAGGGAATGCCCGCCATTAAAATCTTTGATAAAACTTAAAAAAGCTGTAGAAAATAGAGAGGACGAATACTTTCCTACTGAAAAGGAAATCAAACAGATGAAGCTTTTCGAAGACAAACTTGAAAAAAAAAGGATTGTCAATTGAATTTCTTGACAAAGATATTAATCTTATTATTAAAAACTTATTATTAAAGAAATAGTATTGCACATTGCAAACCAGACCAGCTTGAAGCAGTTAAGAGGACGCGGAGAAAATCCACCGTGGGGAAAGAGACCCCGAGGCGGCGGGTCCCTCCCAATGTAGATAATTAAGGCAAATGAAATTAAATAACCACGTAAAACATGCCAAAAATGCCTAGGGCCACCTCCCCCCATAAAAATGGAGGCATGTTGCAAACAAAACAACATGAGACGTACTGTCCGGGCCCTCCCCTCCGACTGGGGGAAAAGTTCGGAGGATGGGAGGTCGGTACTTTGGCGGGGATTCCGGAGTGTCGACTATACCTCCCCTAACAACGAAAGGGGTAACGGGGTGAGTGATGTCCACACCTCGCCACACAAATGATATATCGGTATGAGCCATTTAGAGCCTTCGGCTCATAGGTGGGAGCCATTGCTGACTCAGGGTCGGGGAATGTCCCAAAAGCAGCAATAATGTCCCCGGGCACTATCCAACGGCTCAAGATTGGACATCCGTGTGGTTTTAGTCGGTAGGCTATACATGTAGTATCCTTGCGATGTACATGCATAGAATCCGGTACTCCCCTCGTCTCTCTCCCTGGAGAACGATTGGGTCTTCCCCTCCTCGGAGAGGCTATTGGGTGAACCGGGCTTCGGGCTGGGATCCCAATAGTCGAAGATTTCCACACGTAAAAAAAAGCTTGAAACAGTTATTAAAAAGCATTTTTTGTTAGAGAAAATAAGGACCACGTTTTTTTTTTAAACGAAATCTATTTAAAATAATCGGGAGTAGAAGGCTGGTAAAGGGTACCGATAGGGCTCTCCTATGTAGAAAGTTTCATACAAAAGTCGGTTAATGCTCACTGTTCCTCAAATCAGATGGAAATCAAATAAAATAGAGCTTGTAGAAACGAGTCAGCTCTGCCAGAAAATCAGACTTCCAAACTCCTAGAAGGCATGCGTGCCACGTTATTCCCGGACAATGCTTGCAGCAGATTGAAAAAACGTAAAGAAAAATAGCCGCGAAGATGAATTATTGTGATGTAATGAAATCTAGATCATTCAAATCTCGAGCGGAGATTAAAGAATTCAAAAAACAGAATGAAGAATTAAAAAAACAAATTAAAGAATTGAAAAATTCAAAGTTTCATCAGTTTCATGCACAGATCTCTCAGAAGATGAGATAACAAGAATTTTCATTTAATCATCTGTTTGGTCGCGATGCTTCACAAGCTGAGGTGTTTAAAGAATTATCCTTTTTTGTAAATTAAAGCACTAAATCTTGAACAGTGTGTGTTTGACAGAGAAAGACATGTTAATTATAGAAATGACGAGATTGCTTTCGACAAAATTGCTTTCGACCAAATCATTGAGGTCATTATGCTCATTCAAAGAGATCGATGCCATTAAAGAATTTAAAAAATCAAACGAGAAACCCACTTCAACAACAGATTCAACAGTTCAAAAAATCAAACGAAGAATTTAAAAAAGAATTAAAGAAATCAAACGAACAGCTCAAAAAATCAAACAACAGCTCAAAAATCAAACAAAGAATTTTTTTATTCAATCAAAAATCTTAATCTTAATTTCAAAAAAATCTTTTTTGAAAAAGGTAATTTTGTACTGATAAAACACTCTGTAAGCCTCATTATACTCAATATTACAGTACGAAAAGAAGCTTTCGTCATATTTCTTAAATATATGATCAAGTCACGTGTCATTACAGATAAACCCGACAAATTGGAAGGACTGTATTGAATGATGTCGTGCGTTGCGTTCGAGAAAGCAGCACGATTCAAACAGCAGGATTCAATGTCCATATTGAGAGGGCCTTTGAATTTGTATGACCACATAAACAGAGTCATACTTATGCAGGTAGAAACCGGCCTCCCGTGATATTGGGAGCGAGCAGGGCGCGAGTGGAATAGCTCTCCTCGAAGGTCTCAAAGCTTGTTCTCAGCGACGCATCAAGCGTCTACGCTACAGCGCGCTCCCCAGATTTCAAAATGGAGTTGCAAAAGTCTAACAACTACATTCATCTGCTATACAAGACGTCTGGCACATATTGCCGTACTTGTTTAAATAGCGAAAGGGGAGCTATCGCTAAAATAGCCAATTTTTTAAAAGAGGACATAGTTAGGGACGTACATTGGTACGTTACGGACCATACCAATTGTCTCGAACCAGAAATTTTGGACAGCATGTTGCGCCACTTCGGCAAGGAAAGTTTCGTGCTACATGTTAACGATATGAAGAAAGGAAATTGGGAACTAAAAAAACAGAATGAAGAATTAAAAAAACAAATTAAAGAATTGAAAAATTCAAAGTTTTATCAGTTTCATACACAGATCTCTCAGAAGATGAGATGACTAAAATTAAAGCACTAAATCTTGAACAGTGGGTGTTTGACAGAGAAAGACGTGTTAATTGTAGAAATGGCGAGATTGCTTTCGACAAAATTGCTTTCGACCAAATCATTGAGGTCATTATGCTCATTTAGAGAGATCGATTAAAGAATTTAAAAAATCAAACGAGAAACCACTTCAACAACAGTTCAACAGTTCAAAAAATTAAACGAAGAATTTAAAAAAGAATTAAAGAAATTAAAGAAATCAAACGAACAGCTCAAAAAATCGGACAAAGAATTTATTTATTCAATCAAAAATTTTGATCTTAATTTCAAAAAAATCTTTTTTGAAAAAGGTAATTTTGTACTGATAAAACACTCTGTAAGCCTCATTATACTCAATATTACAGTACGAAAAGCAGCTTTCGTCATATTTCTTAAATATATGATCAAGTCACGTGTCATTACAGATAAACCCGACAAACTGGAAGGACTGTATTGGATGATGTCGTGTGTTGCGTTCGAGAAAGCAGCACGATTCAAACAGCAGGATTCAATGTCCATATTGAGAGGGCCTTTGAATTTGTATGACCACATAAACAGAGTTATACTTATGCAGGTAGAAACCGGCCTCCCGTGATATTGGGAGCGAGCTGGGCGCGAGTGGAATAGCTCTCCTCGAAGGTCTCAAAGCTTGTTCTCAGCGACGCATCAAGCGTCTACGCTACAGCGCGCTCCCCAGATTTCAAAATGGAGTTGCAAAAGTCTAACAACTACATTCATCTGCTATACAAGACGTCTGGCACATATTGCCGTACTTGTTTAAATTGCGAAAGGGGAGCTATCGCTAAAATAGCCAATTTTTTAAAAGAGGACATAGTTAGGGACGTACATTGGTACGTTACGGACCATACCAATTGTCTCGAACCAGAAATTTTGGACAGCATGTTGCGCCACTTCGGCAAGGAAAGTTTCGTGCTACATGTTAACGATATGAAGAAAGGAAATTGGGAAATAAAAAAACAGAATGAAGAATTAAAAAAACAAATTAAAGAATTGAAAAATTCAAAGTTTTATCAGTTTCATACACAGATCTCTCAGAAGATGAGATGACTAAAATTAAAGCACTAAATCTTGAACAGTGGGTGTTTGACAGAGAAAGACGTGTTAATTGTAGAAATGGCGAGATTGCTTTCGACAAAATTGCTTTCGACCAAATCATTGAGGTCATTATGCTCATTTAGAGAGATCGATTAAAGAATTTAAAAAATCAAACGAGAAACCACTTCAACAACAGATTCAACAGTTCAAAAAATCAAACGAAGAATTTAAAAAAGAATTAAAGAAATCAAACGAACAGCTCAAAAAATCAAACAAACAGCTCAAAAAATCGGACAAAGAATTTATTTATTCAATCAAAAATTTTGATCTTAATTTCAAAAAAATCTTTTTTGAAAAAGGTAATTTTGTACTGATAAAACACTCTGTAAGCCTCATTATACTCAATATTACAGTACGAAAAGCAGCTTTCGTCATATTTCTTGAATATATGATCAAGTCACGTGTCATTACAGATAAACCCGACAAATTGGAAGGACTGTATTGGATGATGTCGTGCGTTGCGTTCGAGAAAGCAGCACGATTCAAACAGCAGGATTCAATGTCCATATTGAGAGGGCCTTTGAATTTGTATGACCACATAAACAGAGTCATACTTATGCAGGTAGAAACCGGCCTCCCGTGATATTGGGAGCGAGCAGGGCGCGAGTGGAATAGCTCTCCTCGAAGGTCTCAAAGCTTGATACGCATAAGCGTAAAAGCGTGCTAATCTGTATCAAGAATGTGCTTGTAGTTTATTTCTACTTACAAGATTGTATGCAATATGCATACTGTTTGTATACTCAAATTATAGTACGAAAAGCAGCTTTCGTCATATTTCTTAGATATATGATCAAGTCACGTGTCTGAACCCGACGAACTGTTTTGGAAGACGTGCGTTACAATCGAGAAAGCAGCACGATTCAAACAGCAGGATTCGATGTCCATATTGACATGTCCATTGAATTTGTATGACAACATAAACAAAGTCTTACTTATGCAGATAGTATATTATACCAAGTCTTTGGACATCTCTCTTTGTGAAAAACGGTATTGGGAACGGGCATGATGACGTCAGCTAGCCAATATGGCGGCCATAAGCCGGATCGTAAACACGCGAGACATATGTGTGCTCACGCATTTTTGTCGATTCCCGGACAATGCTTGCTGTTGTTGAAATTTAAACGACAAACGCAGTACTATTTATTTTAAACGTGTACTATTTAAATTTAACGGTTTAATCGTTCAATCGATATAAAATCAGTCTTACAGAGAACCTTACAACGTAACAGATATGACTCTACCTGTAAACATTATTATCTCAGTATTATTATTAAATCAGTTTCATTGAGCAACACAATAAATATTAGTAATATAAACGCAAAGTTCTTACATAATTATATAATGGACTTATCTGAATTTTCGGATTAACTCTATCGACCGCGTGGTGAGCTCACCGGAATCCGCCGTAGAAAAGGGAAGATCATTCTGTTGCTATGTACGATATTCAGACGATCGGTTTTTCACGACACGTCAAGCGTCTAATATAATCCGCTCCCCAGATTTCAATGAAAATGCAACTTCAAGAACCAAATGAAATTTACTAACCAACAGCTGCATATTGGAAAAAGGTGAAGAAAAATAGCCGCGAAGATGAATTATTGTGAAGAGGATTGCTTAATAATTATTGTACTTACGGACCATACCAATTGTTGGAACCTTTATGCCTGTGATGCTGCATATAAACCAAATACGTCTATGGCATTATTTCACAGCGGATAAATAACAGAGTGAAGTTTCCGCAGGGACAAAGAACGAAAGACCAAATATTATCAGGCTAAGGCAGATCCTCGAAAAAACCGATATGACAACATTAAACCCAAATCTTGTTCCTCGACTTCAACAGCGAACGACTGTTAAATAGAAAGCGAGATTGTATTCGGCAAAATGATCGACTTTGATATCATTATGCCACTTAATATCTCTTATAGAAATGACACTTCAAGCGTCGAATGCCAAGTACGGGTACAAAATGACTTAACCCGGCCTTTCGAAAGAAGAGTGAAATTGCGTCAAGGGGACGCTCTTTCGTGTCTGCTATTTAACCTAGCCTTGGAGGGTGTCATCAGAAAGGCAAAAGTAAACACAAGAAGAACCATTTAACAAAGCGTGCAGATAGAGATTAGGGTCGTTGCTTACATAAAAAATTTTAATCACAGTATTTTATTTTCTGAAAAAAATCTGTTTTCTAAAAAATTATATTTTAATTATATTATTTTCTAATGATAAATAGTCATATGTTTCCAATATGTTCAATTTATTGCAATAACTTGATATGCATAAAGTAAAAAAAAAAAATCTGTACTCCGCTTGACTCATTTCTACTTAAATGATTGTATGTAATATGCATTCTGTTTGACTCAACAATCAACTACAAGCAGCTTTCGTTATTTCTTAGATATATGATCAAGTCACATTCAGACAACAACCGACGAACTGTTTTGGAAGACGTGCGTTACAATCGAAAAAAAAAAAAACTCAAACAGCAGGATTCAAGAAATCAATACTGACATTCAAGAAATCGAGCATAAACAAAGTCTTACCATGCAGATAGTATATTATACCAAGTCTTTGGCACTCTTTGTAATAAAGCTGATTGGAACGGGCATGATGACGTCAGCTAGCCAATATGGCGGCCATAAGCCGGATCGTAAACACGCGAGACATATGTGTGCTCACGCATTTTTGGCTGTTGTTGAAATTTAAACGACAAACGCAGTGTACTATTTAAATTAACGGTTTAATCGTTCAATCGATATAAAATCAGTTCATAGAACCACAACGTAACAGATATGACTCTACCTGTAAAATTATTATCTCAGTATTATTATTAAATCAGTTTCATTGAGCAACACAATAAATATTAGTAATATAAACGCAAAGTTCTTACATTATATAATGGACTTATCTAAATTTATTAACTCTATCCCGCGTGGTGAGCTCACCGGAATCCGCCGTAGAAAAGGGAAGATCATTCTGTTGCTATGTACGATATTCAGACGATCGGTTTTTCACGTACACGTCTGTATAATATAATCCAAATACAACTTCAAGAAAATGCAACTTCAAGAACCAAATGAAATTTACTAACCAACAGCTGCAGATTGGAAAAAGGTGAAGAAAATAGCCGCGAAGATGAATTATTGTGACCATGATTGCTTAATAATTATTGTACTGAGTGACGGTGAATTTGGTTTCCTTTATGCCTGTGATGCTGCATATAAACCAAATACTCTATGGCATTATTTCACAGCGGATAAATACCAGAGTGGTTTCCGCAGGGACAAAGCAACGATAGACCAAATATTCCAGGCTAAAGGCAGATCCTCGAAAAAACCGATAAGCACAACATCGAACCCATCACTTGTTCCTCGACTTCAAGGGCGCATACGACTCGGTAAATAGAAGCGCATTGTATAAGGCAATGATCGACTTTGATATCCCATACCACTTAATATCTCTGATAGAAATGACACTTGCAAGCGTCGAATGCCAAGTACGGGTACAAAATGACTTATCCCGGCCTTTCGAAACCAGAGTGGGATTGCATCAAGGGGATGCTCTTTCGTGTCTGCTATTTAACCTAACCTTGGAGGGTGTCATCAGAAAGGCAAAAGTAAACACAAGAAGAACCATTATTAACAAAAGCGTGCAGATAGAGATTAGGATGTTTTGCTAGAAAAAAATGAGAACGATGTTTTTCTTAACGAAATCTATTTTAAATAATTAATTTTAATTGTGTTATTTTCTTAATGATAGATAGTCAAACATGTTTCGAATATGTTTTAAAATATAATTAGGTTGAGATGGCTCTGAAAAAAAAGAAATATTTACTCCGCTGACTCGCCGTTCAACCATAACCAGACTACTTTACTTGACTCTACTGACCCAACAATCAACTACAACCAGATTGCGTTGTTCGGCTCTGTTAACTCAGCATTCAACAACAACCAGAGCATTTTGTTCGTCTCATTTGTCTGAAATTCAAAAACTAAAAAAAAACCCAAGAAGTAAATTCAAGAAATCAAGAACTAAATTCCAGAAATCGAGCATTTACAAATGTTTAACACATATTGAAACTAAGAGAAGAGGCACACGATATAATAAAGCTGATTGAAAAATACATATTCAAATACAGGAAATGCCCGCCGTTTAAATCTTTGGTAGAACTTTGGTAGAACAAAATACAAGAATTCAAGAACAAAATACAATAATTCAAGAATATATATATATATAATATATATATATATAGATATATAGATATATGAGGACACTCATTAACGAATTAATATAAGTTCATAAATACCAAACTAATCACCGGAAATTCGATTTTATAATAAAAACTGCGCACGAGTACGATACAGAGCCATTGCATGTGACCCAGTGAGAAATGACCACATCAAATCGACGTCAGCTTTATAGTAGCTTTATAGTATAATTTTATTGCTTTCCTCCCTGTAGGATTTACAATCTGTACATAGTGGCGTTTTACAGGGACGTACCCTGTTTGGGTTTATATATATATATATATATATTATATTATATATATATTGCGACGATAATATAACGATGATAACGAAAAAGTAGTTATAAGAGTTACAGAATATATAGCCTTAACGACGCGACTTATCGACTGTTAGCGACTTCGTCCGAAAATGACCTGCTTTATCTTAAGAACGTAATTACTGCATTGGACGCTACGAAAATCACGATATGGCGCTGAAACCAGTGAGAAATGCTGGTCTCGTCTCAACCCGGACTTTTTGGCTATCTGTCTATTAATCTGTGGCCTAATACTCTCTCACACGTACTCTCTCTCTACTCTCAATTCGATCGGTAATGTAAAGCATATCAGTTATCGTACGAAACCTACCATCAATTCGATATTTTGCCAAAATTTCGTGATGCTTACGTATGCGCTTAGTGCATCCAAACGAATTAGCTACAAGACCCAATAAAAATATCTAATATCAAATTCAACATCCAATAAAAATATCTATCTTCTAGAGACAAAAATTTCACTAGTTAAAAACTCTAGATATCTTTGGAGGTAACATCTCTCTTATACGTACAAACCATATACAGTGTATTTATACTTCAAGCATTCAAAATCAATAACTTAATATTCCTTTCAGTTGTTAGATGAAGTAAAATTTACTGAGTGATTAGAAACAGCTCCTAAAGTTAAACCGCTTCCTAAAAGAACCGCTCGGAAAAAATAATTGAAAAAATTGCCGAAAAGTAATGAAAAAGGGATATTACACACAGAATGCCATAAAAATTAGTGACAATAAATGACGTTCACGGGAGATATTCGAAGTCGAATATTTCTTAACTAATGACTGGATCGTTTTCGATCATGGAATTTTTTTCAGAATTGTACGAGTTCTAGAAAACTTTTATCAGAACGTCGAGAACTTATTTATTTTTCGATATCTCTTTCTTAACATTAAAAAAAGGTAATTAAAAAATGAGGTGCTAACTTTACACCCAACTTCAAGACTGAATAGTTCTGAATAGCTCATCTAAAGCATTTTGACGAGTACTAGAGTTCCTGATAAAAGAAAAAATATTTTAATTTTTCAAAAAACAAAAAAATAGAAAAGTTTGATTTAAAATCAAAATAGTTCTAAGCAGCTCATTGATTCCCTTCGAAAAGTTCCCGAGTTCCTGATAAGTAAAAAATTACAAAACCTTAGAAATCAAAATCATCATCAAAACGCAAATGACGTTCACGGCAGACCTTCGAAGTCGAATATCTTCTTAAAACTCCCATCAAAACGCCTGCAACTGTACCACTAACTAGTGACGATCCGGCCACTAGTTAATAAGATATTCGAAGATGCAACGGATGAAATTCGACTAAGACCCGTTTCACACGTATCCGACACTGGCGTTCGCTCAATCTCTTCCGGTTCGTCCTTCGACGTGGATGGACGTGTGGCGAGTTCCAGCGTGATCTTTGTGAGAGGGACGAGCTTTCGAGAAGGACGAGAAACCAGGATCAGCGGATCGGTGAGTGCTCTTTAATTGTTGTCGGCGTTATCGCGTTTTAAGTACATCGCGTTTCGCGTTGAGACAGGCACCTCGGATGTACCTACGTATCAAATGTATCGTGTTACCAACACTATGGCAATATAATAATAAATTTAAAAAAATGATGAAAAATAACACTTCACTGGAGAATAAAAATTAAGCGCATGAAACCTCTCGGTTTAAGCACAGCGACAGTCTTTCTTAATTCCACGCGAGAAAAGAAAGAACATAGAAAAACCTGTGTTTAGTGTAATACCCGTCTGTCCGAGGAGAATTGCACGCTGCATCGTCACGCCATCGCAACTTCACTCTTAGCTCCAAGACAAATATCAATTATTCATTCGACACGCTCGGTCGCCGAGACTTCTGTCAGCAAAAGTTCGCCGGCAAATTCGCAGAGAATACTGTCCGCCACGGGAATAATTAATTATTTCGCAAGTAATAGCAGAGCACGCGCTATTTCGTGTCCACGCTCGAGACGCGCAGGCGCAAATCCCATAGGCTCGCGAATTCTACAGCCTCTACAGGCGATATCCACTGATGTTCGCGAGGTCCGATGACTCGCGATTTCCGAGCGGCAAACAGGCATAATTTCACTGCGATTCGATCACCATCGAGATTCGAGTCCTTGTATCTATTGTATTCGTCCGTCTGTCACTCGACGATTCCCGGTTAAAATGGTATCAAACGATTCGTTCGCGAGTGTCATCCGCGTGAATATCGTGCTTCTAAGACTCTCCGGCGTGGTGTCCTACGAGAACGGGAGTATCCGCCGATCGAGCTCGCAGAATATCCTCGGCGCGATCGCATACGGTTGTCTGTTCGCATATGCGGGCTTGTACACGTATGAATTCGCGTTGCGTACCGTCTACCTCGAAACCTGGATGGAATCATTCGCGATGATACTCTCCCTCGTGGGCGGGCAGGCGCGATTCACGATTGTCCTCTTATTTCGGAGTAGATTTCAGCGATTGCTGATAATCTGCGAGGAACTCTGGACAGCGTTGAACGCGACCGAGAGGAAACACGTCCGCGATTACGTGAAAACGACGAGACATTTGACTTACTACTATCTATTCGGATGCGCGTTCACGATATTCTTTTACGCCGTGGCGAGTCTCTTCATGGGACAGCACGATGACTCGTCGAACGCGACGATGAGAACCCTACCGTACGCTTGTCCGGTGGAAGTCCATCGGTCGCCTTATTACGAAATAATGTATATCGTGCAATTGTGCAGCATGATAAACGTCGGTCTCACCTGCGCCGGGTGCGGACACGGTCGGACCGGTGCTCGTCTTGACCGTTTGCGGCCACTTCAAGGTTCTTAACACGCGAATTTTACACCTGAGCGATCGCGACCGCATATATTCAGAAGGATCGTGTTCAACTGCCACTCATGAGTCGCACAAAATAACGCGTGAGAAAAAACGACGTATCAAAAAATCGTGCGACATTTAATCTCGAAGCCTGCGTGTGGTATCATCAGACGATGCTCGAGTAAGTAGAGAAAGAAGAGGTTTTTCTTTAAAGAAATAAATAGTGATTAATTAAATTTTTCGAGTTTTTCAAATGGTTAAAAATTCCTCGTTTGCGAAAATAGTTTGATTAATCAACAAATCTATGACATTGTTCAAATCCCATAGACTTTGCAAAGAAGTCGAGAAGCTAACCAACAGCATCTTTTTGACGCAACTGGTCGGCAGTACATACAACGTCTCTCTCGTGGGATTTAAACTAGCGGGGGTAAGAGTCCGAGTTATCCTTTCGTTTATACATTATATATATATATCATTTCGCCTTACAATTTTGAAATATTATACGTTCAAACTAGACCTAAATTTTTCCTCTTACAAAACTTTGATTTATCTAAAAAACAATTTCCAATGTTTTAGAACCTAAAATTAAAGAAAAATTTTAATTTTATATTTATTAAACAAAAGTGAATCTTGTCATATCTATTGAAATTTTTTGTTATATCTGTCATCGTTTAGTTGATTTAATTAGTGTAATTGACAATAGTAAAATACATGATAAATGAATTGGTTTGCACATTCTATATAAATATTTTAACAATTACCAGCTGTGTACCAATATTACAGGATGCTCCTGATAAATTTAAATATACAACACAACTGTTAATTGCAATAATTCAACTGTTTTTTGTGAACTGGGCGGCGAACGTTCTTCTCACCGAGGTATGTTAAAAAGATATACAATTAGATATTAAATTGAATTTCATAATTTTAAATGTATAAAAGAAGGCTCGATAAAACTGAAAAAGTTATTGATATAATTAATGAAACAAACAACAATTGATCTCATATAATATAGGAACATTTTGATCTTTATTCTAAATCAAACAAAAAAATTTATGTATTTAAAGAAAGAGATTCAAATTTATATAATTTTTCCATTCTTGACTGTAAAATTTAAACAAGAAATAAATTATGCTCTACAATGTTTTTACATGTTGGATATAATTAATTCGAAACTATCATTATTTTAGACAACGAACCATCGGAAAATGTCAACGAAAATGAATTTCAACATAATAACAATTCAGGAGTATCCCTTGAAACCCCCTCTACTTGCCGTTTGGATTCGGCTTTAAAACTGTAGGTCCCATGTGCTTGTGTACAATCTGCGTGCGCACCCAAAACACATGATTTTGGGGGAGGCTCAGGTCCGATTAGGACTGTTGCGCCATCAAAATAAAAAATGAAAAATCAAGAGGGACGAAAGAACCGATATCAAAACTGCGGAGAAAGTAGAAATGCCATCGACATCTAATGGTTCTGTGCAGACACCAAATTTGCAAGTAGGGTAAGGTGCAAAAGTGCTTTGAACAATACAAAAGGACCGCATCTCCGAAGATCGGAGTAACAAAAACGGATCTCGTTTTGAGATTTGTATAAACTTAACGCATAAATTGCGGTCCACTTAACACTACAAATGTTTTGAAGCAGCAATGTATTCTTCTCTTCTTTCTTTCAATGGGGAAAGAAAAAGAAGAAGTTTTCTGTATTTGCGAGCTCCTGCGATTTTATTCCACTCGCTAGAGAGGCACTGTGTGCTGGTACAGCACCTGCTTACTTCCGAATTAAATAACTCATTGTGTGTACTTAAAACAATTGTCTTTATTGTACGTAGAAATCGTGTACGTTTCTCTGGGGCGTGGCACCGTTACCATTACATATATCGATCGAGAAATCGATTCTTCCGCAATATAAAACATAAACTAACTGAGCGCCCTCCTGAACGATAGCGAATCAGAGCGTAGCTAAAGCCGAGTTCACAACTCGCAAAGAGCGGGAAAGACATTTTTCATCTATAATTAAACGAGAACGATACATTTTCGATTCGAAATCGAGTAATAAGCCGATTTACCAGTACCGAGTCCACACTGAATACATGACTAAGCTGGCCATAAACACAAAATACATCCTGTCCGCCAACGGAGACCATACGGTATCCGTTTGGGATTATATAGCTGGACGAACCAGAAGTCTATCACAATGTCATCCTGTCGTTTTAACATGGAGAAACGAGACACGATTACGATGTCAAAGATGTACCTTTTAAATTCCAGACGAAGCGGTCCCTGTGTGCATAAGTATGCGACAAGATTGGGTTTGCGTCGGGGACAACAAGGGGAGGTTGCACATGCTAGATCTAAAAGACAATTTCGAGCTAATGAAAGTTTATTCCACCGAGCATACGCATAGGATGGTTGGAGTGGATCTGAAGGACAAATGCCTAATAACGAGTTCCATAACGTTTACGTATAAAATGATAACTATAATGCAATTCAACCGTATCTTTCAAAAATCTCACGAAATCGCCATTTGACGCACTCGGCGAATGATACTGAGCGAGGAAGATAATTTCTATTTGCGAGAGAAATAATCGTTTCCCTCCAAATTGTTCGAATGCAGATATCGCGTTCTGTGTCTCGCTTGTCGAGACAGATAATTCATAAATGTAGAGCAATGTAGCACAATTAATGACAATATAAAATTCAAAATGTCTATCTTCATAGAGAGAGGAGCAATGCTAGGGATACGTTACGGTGTATATCGTCGTGTCCGGAGCAGGCCCTTTTACGACCGGCTCATACCACGGACAGTATGCGTGTTCGATTCGAGATCGAGTTCGAGTAAGCCGATTTACCAGTACCGACCCCACACTGAATCATCATACCGTATAATACTGAAGACGTTCATTATTGTTGTGACAATGTATATAATAAAAGTCCCATTATTTATTGCCATTTTTATGGCTTTAATTCCAATAGCTTCAGGTAACTATAATTACATTGCAATATAAGTTCTTATTCTTCTTAGTCGTACACTCTTGACGTGGTTATAAACTTTTTTTTTTACATCATTCATAACTCTCGTAGTAATATAAATAGTGTGGTGGTTTCCCATTGCCTTCCACACCGCTATACAGAAACGCCTTCTGCTTGACTAAGCTGGCCATAAACACGAAATACATGCTGTTATGGGAGGAAATGCGTTCAGCAGCAATCAAAAAGTATAAAACTTGCACGGCAATATCTTTGGAGGTAACATCTCTCTTATACGTACAAACCATATACAGTGTATTTATACTTCAAGCATTCAAAATCAACAACTTAATATTCCTTTCAGTTGTTAGATACAGTAGAATTTACTGAGTGGCTAAGAACACCTCCGAAAATTAAAGAACCGCTTCGTGAAAAAACCGCTCGTCGAAAAGAAATAGAAAAAATTGCCGAAAAGTGGCAAAAATGGGAAATTACATGTAGAATCCCCACAAATAGTATATGTGCACCAAGGGGCGAACGTAGCGTTTTTCAGACGAGTGTGAAGTTTGCCGCCCGACCGAAGGCGAGGGCGGCAATCACACGAGTCTGAAAAAAGCTTTCGACCCGAGGTCCGTTATTTTTCCACAATAGCTTACGGAAAGTTCGACTTCCATGCCTAGAGAGAGGCGAGAGGGACAATTTCACGACAGGGCGGCAGTAGCGGGAGGAAAGTGAGCACTTTCCTCCCGCTATGGCCGCCCTGGCGTAAAATTGGTCACTTTCCGCCCCTCTCTACAGGCATGGAAAGTCGAACTTTCCGTGAAGGTGTTGTGAAAAAAAATGTTGAGCACAATGACGGATCATATGACAAAGATTCTCCCTAGAGTTCAAGAGCTTGTTTCTTTCAATACTACTGTAGAATTGCAATCTGCTTCCGGGCCGAACGGCACAGCGCTCAGTGAGCACTCAGTGATTTTTCAACATTAGTTTTTGCTTTTAGTTCTTCCCTGGATTAAAGTGTAAAAGCCAACCGTAATAATATAAAGAAACATTGTGCGCTCATTGAGCTGCTTCCTCCGGTGAACTAAGTTCTTCCATAGTAAGAAATTCAATCACCGCTTTTGTCTGTTACGCATATTTTAAACACATAACAGTTTGAACTGCATACTTACGTAACCGATCAAAACGCCACTCAACATAGTGCAACTAGAAACTTCAAGTAACAACTTAATGAACCGCGAAACTTCATATGGCACCAGATTAGAAAAAAAATTAGGCGGCCTTAGAAACATCCCTCTTAACTTTGATATTCAAAAAATCATAGATAAACTGGAATCTCCGGTTAAGGTCATATCTTTAGAGTGTATATAAAAGATATGAATATAAAAGGGTTAGAAACGATAAGAGAAGAGGCGTCAAGTTTGATCCTTCGAAATCGGTTAGAATTAAATTCGAAGCCAACATCGGCCTAGAAATGTATCTAATATATAAAACTAAAATACCAATAGAGCCGTATATCCCTCAAGTGCAGTTATTTTACAATTGTTACAGGTTCAGTCATATTATTTTATTATACAATCTGAGAGCTTTTCCCGGGAAGCTAGATCCTGGTATAGAATCCATCACCTGATTCTTTACCTATGGTGATGAACTGACCCGCTGGCGAAAACGGGTAAAAGTGTACCAACTGTTTAACGTCTCTTTCCGAAAGACGGAGCCCGTTTTCCCATCTAGTTATTCGTCAAATGGGGGTGCGGCATTTTTACTGAGAATTCTCAGTGGCCCAGCGGGATTCGAACTCGGTCTCCGGATTACGAATCTGGCGCTCTACCCACTAGACCAGCCGTCACCTTAAGGTCGTTTAATTTAGTATCATTGTTCTCTTGCCTGGCCATATTAGCGGCAATTGCAAAGGTAAACCTAGATGTATACGTTACATGCGGCCAAGCCATGACAAAAACAAAAATAACTCGAAAAGCTCTGAACTTTGCCCTCAGCAAAATCTTCCACCTATTCGTGGCAATTGCAGGGGAAAACATCTTCCCACGTCCAAAACGTGTTGAGTCTAAAATTCCTAAAAATGAACACCTTCTAATTGTCCGGCATGCGTCAGACAAAAGCAAATTGCCAACTTAGCGGCGATTGGAAAATATCCCATTGTTAGAAACTTCAACGAATTGAGAGTCATTTCTCTTCTTAGACGGAAGAAGAGCAAGGGTGGTGTGAAGGCGTTCGAACATCTTCTAAGACGTGCCGAACTGCCTAGTAAAAAAGCATACTAAAACTTACAGAACGAAATTCATGTTTAAAGGATAGATCCCCTAGCGCAATAAAAACGTGACTGACCCGTCAAGAGTATACTGCCAGGCTCGAAAAAAAAAATGTATAGGTTCTTCATCTATATAACAGAAAACCGTTATTTTATTTATAAATTTTAATTTTATTTTTTTAGTGACAAAAAGCTGTAGAAGAGACGAACGCGATGCTTTCTTACTGAAGACGAAATCAAACAGCTAAAGCTTCTCGAAGACAACTTAAAAAAAAAAAGATTGTCAATGAATCTCTTGACAAAGATATTAATCTATTATTGAAAACAGAAATAGTATTATCAAAATACATTGAGTTTTTTTTTATCAGTTTCGTATTCGCAAATATGTGAAAAAAATGTGAATATTTTTATTGCAAATTATAGCGAAGAAATGTTATATTTGAAATATACGTTTAAATTAATATAATATATAAAGAATATAATATAATATTGTTCTATAATACAGATGTATATTTGATGTATATTTGTACAGATTATTTCTTATCAAAATACATTGAATATTTCGATAAGCTAAAAATAATTAGAAAAAAAATTATTGAAAATTTTATAAAAATTTATTTTTGTAAATATTTTTTCCGGAAAACAGAGATATATCAGTAAATCTTAAAAGAAGAATTAGATGCGCGTAAAATTTGTGTATCTTTTGAAACATTAATCATTTTCAGCGCGTCAAGAAATAGAGCTTTTACAAATGTGTTCCTCATATTGGAATTACGAGAAGAGGTACATGATGTAATAAAGCTCATTGAAAAATTCATATCGAATTTTCGGGATTTATGGCTGTGTAAAAGTTTCGGCTTTTATAGCAAGCAAAATTGATGTTACAACTCGAGAATTGTTTAGATTAAAAAGATATAAACAAAAATACTAAAATTCAAGCACTAAATCTCGAACAGTGTGTGTCTGACAGAGAAAGGCATATTAATTTAAATAAATGGTATAGTATTAACACTGATTTAAAAAATGGAGTAATAAGTAACTATATTACAGAAATTATAGATTACAGATTAAAAAATTATCAGAAAACGGCGACCTACAACCATTATTGCCTAATTTGTAAAATATAACTTCAACTGAATCACTGAAGTTATTTCATATATGAGATCTCAACATCTCGAGTACTCGCAACCCGTCGCGTCGCGTAAAGAGACACGGTCGGTCTCGCTTTCCTGTGATGATGACGCTTTTGACGAATTTTTCTGACTTGACGCGAGACACTACCGTGTCTCTTGATTTAAATACAGGGAATGCCCGCCATTAAAATCTGTGATAAAGCTTAAAAAAGCTGTAGAAAATAGAGAGGACGAATACTTTCTTACTGAAAAGGAAATCGAACAGACGAAGCTTTTCGAAGACAAACTTGAAAAAAAAAAGGATTGTCAATTGAATCTCTTGACAAAGATATTAATCTTATTATTAAAAACAGAAATAGTATTGCACATTGCAAACCAGGCCAGCTTGAAGCAGTTAAGAGGACGCGGAGAGGATCCGCCGAGGGGAAAGATACCCCGAGGCGGCGGGGGTCCCTCCCAATGTAGATAATTAAGGCAAATGAAATTAAATAACTACGTAAAACATGCCAAAAAATGCCTAGGTCCACCTCCCCCCATAAAAATGGGGGCATGTTGCAAACAAAACAACGTGTGGTTTTAGCCGGTAGGCTATGCATGTAGTATCCTTGCGATGTACATGCATAGAATCCGGTACTCCCCTCGTCTCTCTACCTGGAGGGCGAGGGGGTCTTCCCCTCTTCGGAGAGGCTATTGGGTGAACCGGGCTTCGGGCTGGGATCCCAATAGTCGAAGATTTCCACACGTTAAAAAAAAAGTTTGAAGCAGTTATTAAAAAGTATTATGATTAAGATTTTTTTGTTAGAGAAAATAAGAACGATTTTTTTTTAAAACGAAATCTATTTTAAATAATCGGGAATAGAAGGCTGGTAAAGGGTACCGATGGGGCTCTCCTATGCCAATGTGGAGACTTCCATGCAAAAGTTGGTTAATGCTCACTGTTCCTCAAATCAGATAGAAATCAATAAAATAGAGCTTGTAGAAACGAGTCAGCTCTGCCAGAAAATCAGACTTCCAAACTCCTAGAAGGCATGCGTGCCACGTTATTCCCGGACAATGCTTGCAGCAGATTGAAAAAACGTAAAGAAAAATAGCCGCGAAGATGAATTATTGTGATGTAATGAAATCTAGATCATTCAAATCTCGAGCGGAGATTAAAGAATTCAAAAAACAGAATGAAGAATTAAAAAAACAAATTAAAGAATTGAAAAATTCAAAGTTTCATCAGTTTCATGCACAGATCTCTCAGAAGATGAGATAACAAGAATTTCATTTAATCATCTGTTTGGTCGCGATGCTTCACAAGCTGAGGTGTTTAAAGAATTATCCCTTTTTGTAAATTAAAGCACTAAATCTTGAACAGTGTGTGTTTGACAGAGAAAGACATGTTAATTATAGAATGACGAGATTGCTTTCGACAAAATTGCTTTCGACCAAATCATTGAGGTCATTATGCTCATTCAGAGAGATCGATGCCATTAAAGAATTTAAAAAATCAAACGAGAAACCCACTTCAAACAACAGATTCAACAGTTCAAAAAATCAAACGAAGAATTTAAAAAGAATTAAAGAAATCAAACGAACAGCTCAAAAAATCAAACAAACAGCTCAAAAAATCAAACGAAGAATTTTTTTATTCATCAAAAATCTTAATCTTAATTTCAAAAAAATCTTTTTGAAAAAGGTAATTTTGTACTGATAAAACACTCTGTAAGCCTCATTATACTCAATATTATAGTACGAAAAGCAGCTTCGTCATATTTCTTAAATATATGATGAAGTCACGTGTCATTACAGATGAACCCGACGAATTGGAAAGGACTGTATTGGAAGATGTGCGTTGCGATCGAGAAAGCAGCACGATTCAAACAGCAGGATTCGATGTCCATATTGAGAGGGCCTTTGGATTTGTATGACCACATAAACAGAGTTATGCAGGTAGAAACCGGCCTCCCGTGATATTGGGAGCGAGCTGGGCGCGAGTGGAATAGCTCTCCTCGAAGGTCTCAAAGCTTGTTCTCAGCGACGCATCAAGCGTCTACGTTACAGCGCGCTCCCCAGATTTCAAAATGGAGTTGCAAAAGTCTAACAACTACATTCATCTGCTATACAAGACGTCTGGCACATATGCCGTACTTGTTTAAATAGCGAAAGGGGAGCTATCGCTAAAATAGCCAATTTTTTAAAAGAGGACATAGTTAGGGACGTACATTGGTACGTTACGGACCATACCAATTGTCTCGAACCAGAAATTTTGGACAGCATGTTACGCCATTTCGACAAGGAAAGTTTCGTGCTACATGTTAACGATATGAAGAAAGGAAATTGGGAAATAAAAAAAAACATGAAATGGGAATCAGTATGCTACACAATAAAAAATGAAATTGTTCACACATTCTCGGCGTTACAAGATATGTTTAAGTCTGAAAAATAAGAAACCAAGAACACCGGTTCAAATAAATATTAATTTGTATATAATAGACAAAGGGCAAAATAGATTTGCCTGCGGACATAACGTCAGAAATTTATTTATATGAGACCAAAAACGAAGAAAAAGAAAAAAAGTTATTGAACACTTGAGGAGTACGTTAGGAAAACAAATGAGACTTAAATATGTGCCTGAAAGCCTCGAAGAACCGACCGCGGGCAGATTTTTGACAAATTGCAATAAACCTTAAAAAAAAAAAAAAAAAAAATGTTTTCAGTTATGGACAACTATGTCACATTATCACGAGTTCGCTGTTGGAATTCCTTGAAAGTTTATTTAAAGAATGATAATCTATCTAAACAGATTGGAGCTTGAGACGGTAATTGGTGAAACTGTTATTGATGCTAGAAAGAAATTGGAAACATATATAGAAAACCGGCAACTTCCTACGCATATTGAAGAGAGTATTGAGATGAAGATTGATAATGAAAATGAAGTATATTCCGATGAAGATTATAGAGATGATACAATGTCATCTCATCGAAGTTACATTAAAGAATACAACGATATTTGTCAAATATTGCTAAAAGTTCAAAAACTTCTTTTTTATGTAAATAAAAAACTTGGAGTTGAACCTTCAGATGGGCAAGACATCATAAATACCATTGAACAAATAAAATATAAAGTGCCTCACCATGGATTTATTCATGAAGTGAAACGAGATAAATTCTTTGTTTCATTTAGTACTTCATCTCAATTACACGCTTATAAAAAAAAACAATCTCTTGAAAAAACTATCTCTTTTGTCATAATTTTGATGAAATATAAGTTAGATATTTGGAAATTATTGCGTAAGGGCCAGAGCACAAAGATTGTCGTAACCGTTTACGACTCTGTCGTAAGTCATAAGCCGGTGTCGCAGGTCAACGCACAAGGATTGACGTTAGCGTATGTCGTATCCATCGTGTCGCATGCGCGAATTTCCGGACTTATTCGTAGGAAATTTGACGGGGCAACCGAGCGAGGAAGAAATCAAAAAATTTTATTAAAAAATATCCTTGGTTCAAAAGATCACAAGCGTCTTTGAAAGCATGGATAAGCAACGAGCAAGGAAAATTAAGTAAGTGCTGTATTAAATTCAATCAAAATTTTAGTATTTTATTAAATTTCAAGGTCTAGCAACGCCGTTTTTTTACAAGAAAAATTTATTTATTTTATTCGAAAGTCCCTTATTCTTGCCCATCGCCATGATTTCGCGTTAGAAGAATTAAGAATAAAAAAACAAATTAAAAAATTGAACTCCAAGTTGCAATATTTAAACCGACAGATCAGAGAGTTCCAAAATGTGTCTTACCAAAAAATTTATGTATTTAAAGAAAAGAGATTCAAATTAGATAATTTTTCATTCTTAACTGTAAAATTTAAACAAGAAATAAATTACGCTCTACGCACAAAAAATAATTCCCGTATGGGACCGGGGTGGAACATATATGTAATGTAATATATCAAATTTATTGAGCACCGAGTGGTTTGTTTGTAAGGTGCCAGACTTATAATCCTGGCAAACCTAATTCCTCAGGTTCGAGTCTACCTCGGTACAAGATACAATTTAATTTAGAAATTTTTATCGGCATTATTCCTGCCGGGTCTATACGTAGCAATTAATGCTACGTGTGATTTGTACTATACGTACAGTTTAAATTTCTCGACATTTTCTTGACATATATCAAATTTATTAGAGAAAATTAAAGAAAGAATTAAACTCAAGGCTTCATGCACAAGATAAAAAAATCAGAGTTTTCACAAATGTGTTTTGGATATTAGGTTTAAGAGAGGACGCGAGGGACAAACACATCCAAAAATCAACAGCGATGTTGCGTCGCGCTGTACACAATTATTTATCTAAATCTAAATTAGCATTTAAAAAATTTAAAGGAAAAAAAGGGATCGGCCCTGGAAAACAAGAATGGGATTACGTTCAAGTGCGTCCCAAGGCGAATATGTTCTAGTGGCTTTATTATACTACGGCAAACGTTAAATATTACAATAAGCCGTTAGTCATCTGGTTGCAAGGTGGACCGGGCGGATCTTCGACCAGTTTTGGAAATTTCGAACAATTAGGGCCAGTCTATGTGAATTTGAAACCAAGGAAACACACTTGGGTCAAGGACTATAATGTTCTCTTCATCGATAATCCTGTCGGTACTGACTTCAGTTACGCCGAAACCTCTTCGGCATTCGCAAAGACGAACACACAGATCGCGAAGGATCTTGTGGAATGCATGCGAGAATTCTACAAGAAATTGCCGAAATTCGAGAGTGTTCCGACGTATATTACGACCGAATCGTACGGCGGAAAAATGGGGGCGGAGTTTGCGTTAGTCTGGGATCGAGCTCAGAAAGCTGGCACCATCAAGAGTAATTTAAAGGGAGTCGCTCTCGGAAGCGCTTGGATCTCTCCTATCGACTCCGTATTGACGTGGGCACCATTCCTGCTCAGCACGGGTATGGTTGACACGGAAGGTTTCAACAGAATTGCCAGTGCAGCAGAAATGACGAGAGTCAGCGTCGAGCGTGGTAGATGGGGACGAGCGACTACAGAGTGGTCTCATACGCAAGGCATCGTTTTACAGGAGACTTTTAACTAGGTATTGCACATAGTGGGATTGCAAGTTTCTAAATTATTCACGAAACGGATACATGTTTAGATTTATACTTGCGAGTGAAGGGATCCACGATCTTCTTCTTCACTCCCTTCTTGCCTCCTTTCGAAAGTCCCTTATTCTTGCCCACCGCCATGATTTCGTGTTAGAAGAATTAAAAAAACAAATTAAAAAATTGAACTCGAAGTTGCAATATTTAAACCGACAGATCAGAGAGTTCCAAAATGTGTCTTACCAAAAAATTTATGTATGTAAAAAAAAGAGATTCAAATTGGATAATTTTTCATTCTTAACTGTAAAATTTAAACAAGAAATAAATTATGCTCTACGCACAAAAAATAATTCCCGTATGGGACCGGGGTGGAACATATATGTAATGTAACGTATCAAATTTATTAGAAAAAATTAAAGAAAGAATTAAATTCAAGGCTTCATGTACAAGATAAAAAAATCTCGTGTTCCTGCGCTGTGCCTGTTCGTTCCTGCGCATTCGCGCGGTTTTGGTATTCGGCAGTAATCCGCGTGGTTTTTACGAAGTGCGTTTTACGCTTAGCGTTATTATTTGGCCTTTAGAGCCGCTTATCTATCTTCTTTTCGTAGGATTCTTAAAAATGACGATTGTGAACTTCAATAATAATATAGAATGCACATTAATAACTGAAGAAAAATACATTGACAAAAGTAAATTGACGCTTAGCAAAATTAAGGACGTGCTAGGTATCGTCAACAAGACGTATGGCTCCTTAGGCAATATATTCACTGAGTTGCTTGAAATCTCGTTTCTCTATGTTGAGTGGCGTTGTTATTTACGCGAGTATGTCACACGAATAGTACAAATTGGTAAGTGTTTCATCATATGCGGAGCAGACAAGAACGGTTGAATTTTTATTATGAAGATGTGAGTTCTATTGAAATTCATTTGAGATTGCGTTGTTCAACTCTGTTAACTCAGCATTCAACAACAACCAGAGCATTTTGTTCGTCTCATTTGTCTGAAATTCAAAAACTAAAAAAAAACGAGCTTGCAAAAGAAGCAAACTGAAACTGCGGAGGAAAGTAGAAATACCATCGACATCTAATCTGGTTCTGTGCAGACACCAAATTTGCAAGTAGGATAAGGTGCAAAAGTGCTTTGAACAATACAAAAAGGACCGCATCTCCGAAGATCGGAGTAACAAAAACGGATCTCGTTTTGAGATTTGTATAAACTTAACGCATAAATTGCGGTCCACTTAACACTACAAATGCTTTGAAGCAGCAATGTATTCCTCTCTTCTTTCTTTCAATGGGGAAAAAAAAGAAAAAGCTTTCGATTCGAAATCGAGTAATAAGCCGATTTACCAGTACCGAGTCCACACTGAATACATGACTAAGCTGGCCATAAACACAAAATACATCCTGTCCGCCAACGGAGACCATACGGTATCCGTTTGGGATTATATAGCTGGACGAAACCAAAAGTCTATCACAGTAATGTCATCCTGTCGGTTTAACATCGAGAAACAAGACGCGATTACGATGTCAAAGATGTACCTTTTAAATTCCAGACGAAGCGGTTCCTGTGTGCATAAGTATGCGACAAGATTGGGTTTGCGTCGGGGACAAGGGGAGGTTGCACATGCTAGATCTAAAGGACAATTTCGAGCTAATGAAAGTTTATTCCACCGAGCATACGCATAGGATGGTTGGAGTGGATCTGAAGGACAACTGCCTAATAACGAGTTCCATCAACGGCACCGTCAAAATTTCAATCCTTACGGATCCGCCAGGGCTCATCACCACTTTAACATTCGCAAATCGCTTCATCAGCGATCACACGTGATTTGCCAAAAATATATCACTGACTTCGAAGAAATAATTCATTAAACGTTTACGTATAAAATGATTGGCAGGAGGACTTGAAAAAATGTGAAGAGTGGGAGAAGAAATATTGTTCCACCTCATTCCGTCATGAAATAACATAATAAATATAAAAATAAAGTAGAGCAATGTAGCACAATTAATGATAATATAAAATTCAAAATGTCTATCTTCATAGAGAGAGGAGCAATGCTAGGGATACGTTGCGGTGTATATCGTCGTGTCCGGAGCAGGCCCTTTTTACGACCGGCTCATACCACGGGACAGTATGCGTGTTCGATTCGAGATCGAATAATAGACCGATCAGGCGGTATCAGCCGCACAACGAATCCGTGACTAAACTGGCCATGAACACGGAATACATCCTGTCCGCCAACGGAGACCATACGGTATCCGTTTGGGATTATATAGCTGGACGAAACCAGAAGTCTATCACAGTAATGTCATCCTGTCGGTTTAACATCGAGAAACAAGACGCGATTACGATGTCAAAGATGTACCTTTTAAATTCCAGACGAAGCGGTTCCTGTGTGCATAAGTATGCGACAAGATTGGGTTTGCGTCGGGGACAAGGGGAAGGTTGCACATGCTAGATCTAAAGGACAATTTCGAGCTAATGAAAGTTTATTCCACCGAGCATACGCATATGATGGTTGGGGAGTGGATCTGAAGGACAAATGCCTAATAACAAGTTCCATCAACGGCACCGTCAAAAATTCAATCCTTACGGATCCGCCAGGGCGGATCACCACTTTAACATTCGCAAATCGCTTCATCAGCGATCACACGTGATTTGCCAAAAATATATCATTGACTTCAAAGAAATAATTCATTAAACGTTTACGTATAAAATGATTGGCAGGAGGACTTGAAAAAATGTGAAGAGTGGGAGAAGAAATATTGTTCCACCTCATTCCGTCATGAAATAACATAATAAATATAAAAATAAAGTAGAGCAATGTAGCACAATTAATAATAATATAAAATTCAAAATGTCTATCTTCATAGAGAGAGGAGCAATGCTAGGGATACGTTGCGGTGTATATCGTCGTGTCCGGAGCGGGCCCTCTTTGCGACCGGCTCTACTGGCGGGTATATATACATTTTCGATTCGAGATCGAATAATGGGCAGATCAATCGGTACCGGCCACATACGACATCGGTATCTGATCTGACCATGAACACGGAATACATCCTGTCCGCCAGCGACGACAAGACGGTGGCCGTTTGGAATCAGAGAATGGGACAGACCATAAAGTCTATCCCAGTAATGTCATCACGTATTTTTAACATTGAGAAACGAGACGCGATTACGATGTCGAAGATGTACCTTTTAGATTCCAGACAAAGCGGTCCCTCTGTGCATAAGTAGGCGACGGGTTTGGGTTTGCGTCGGAGACGACGACAAGAAGTTGCACATGCTAGATCTAAAGGACAATTGCGACCTAATGAAATCTTATTCCACCGTGCATACGCATAGGATGGTTGGAGTGGATCTGAAGGACAAATGCCTAATAACGAAAAATTGATATGCAATGAGCTTTCGAAACTGATGTTCTGCTCGATTAAGAAGAAACTCGACGCATATGAATATAGCGATCCGTTCGAATACACGGACGATGTGTGGACGATGTTTAACGAGATCCGGCTCCTTAAACGAAAGACTAAAAAAGTCGACAACTACATCAACGAGGTAATATGTATCTGACAACATTATCAACATACTTCACGTGTTCGTGTATAATTTATTTATTTTATTTTAGAAATTACCGCAGCCAATCTCACATTGCCGGACACGAAGGAAAAAGAGCAGAGACATCGAGAATTACTAGAAGAAACCGCAGCAGTAGGAATGATGTTCGCTTCCAAAGCTTTTGTTCAATTGTGTATGGTTATGTATAACTGAAATAAGTCAAAGTGACGAAAAGAAAAAGTATATCATACATAATTGTACTGCTTCAGAGATTATTTATACAGCTTTCAGACATTAAGATTTAGTACAGATATGCTTTACCGCTCCAATTTTCTGATAAAGAGGTCTTAAAATTGCGTGAAAAAAATGATATGAAAGGATAAATAAATCGCTGATAATGAGGAAATATTTCTCATGTTGACAAATGCAAACCAAATTCTAAAGCCACCGACACGACAAACCTAGACATAATTAAGTGTTTGTGAGAGAATCCAATATCCGAGCGCTCAGCGGTTCTCGGCCCGTGTCCCCGGTCTCCGTGCCCAAATGTCCGAACCCTACTCATAATGCTCTTTCGCGTAACACCCTTTTACATGTATATTGTATATTAACATTTTATTAATTCTTTACTTACACATATTTATCTTGCGTGGATGAGAATTGAATAAGCATTTACAGCGATCAATGGAAATAATTTCATTTTTATTGCATTTATATATGCCGTTGTGAGAGAAGACTGACCTATACAAACTAAAGATTATCTTAGACACATGTTAGAAACGAAAAAATATGAAATGTCTAAAAAAAATTTTAATGAGAAATGTTAAATAATCGTTAGTTTGTACAAATAGCATATAACATACAGCAATAACAACCGCCTCCCCCCATCTTACAATTAATGCTATTGGATTATGTTTCAGAGCCAAGACGTAGCAAGAGCGATATACTTCACGCCATGGTATCGTTTCCCGTATCAACTAAAAAAATCTCTACATATTATCACAATGAGATCTCAGAAACCAGCGCAGCTGACCGCCGGCTCCATCATACCGTTATCCTTGCAAACATTCGCATCTGTACGTACGTCTGTTACATGCAAAACATACCTTATCTGTTGAGTATCATTTCGCAAATGATAAGTCATGTTTTAGATGGTGTCATCCGCGGCATCATTTTTCACCATGATAAGCAATGTAAATTGACAACTTTATCAATGTAAGATAACAATATATTTTGCCCATCGAGTAAAAGCTATGCGATTGTTAATGCTCATAATTGTTATTAACGTTAATATGCGGTTCGAATGGGTATAAAAAATATATGTATATAATGTATATGTTAATAAATCTGAATGTAATAATCTTCCTCGCAAGTATTTTCTTAAGTATTTGTGACAGTGATTATTTACAGTAGACTGAGCGAGAAGGAAAATAATTGTTACCTGTACCCAGGGTACATTCGTTCGATGATGTTGCAACCGATGATGTTGCAACCAATGATGTATCAAGTAAATTCCAATTCAGATTCGGATCCAGATTCGGATTCAGATTCGAATAAACGGATGGGATTCGATCAAAGTGTTTTTTTACCTAGCGAAAGAGGAGCTGCGGTAAACTAGCCAATCTTTTAAAAGACAACATAGTTAGCAGGAACGTACATTGGTACGTAATGAAAGATTCCAAATATCTCCAACAAACAACTTTGAACGACATGTTAAGCTATTTCACCAAGGAAAGTTTCGCTGTACATGTTAGCGATATGAAGAAAGAAAATTGGGAAAAAAGAAACATTAAATGGGAAGCGGTATGCTTCACAATAAATGGAGAATTGTTCAAACATTCTCGGCGTTACAAGATATGTTTAAATTTGAAAAGTAAGCCAAAAGCTCCGGTTCAAAACACATTAATCAATATTAATTTGCATATAAATAGACGTGCACAAATAGATTTGCCTGCGGACATGACGTCAGAGATTTATTTATATGAGACCAAAGGCGAAGAAAATAAAAAAGTTTATCAAACACTTAAGGAGTACGTTAAGATAAAAAATGAGACTTTCAGATTTGTGCAATCCGGGTAGAGGATATCGCAAATACCCAGATAAAGATTTAAAAGAAACAGTTAAGGCAGTGGAATCTAAGGAGCTTACTCGTCGTAAGGCCAGCAAGAAATTCCAAATACCATTAACAACGTTACGTTATAAAGTAAACGAATACATTGAAATAACATGCCAACATTGTGATATTGCTTCATAAGTTTTATCATTTAGTATCTTTACCTTAGTTACAATAAAATCGTAAAACGTATAATGATGAGGTAATATAAGATCCTCCTTGACATACAGACTGAATACCATGCCGATATAATGAGTAGGTTGTTTATAAATTTTGAACTAATGTTGCATTTTCCCGCCCCCGGCGGGAGTACATCCAAATGTAATATTTGTTTCGCATTTAATTAACGCAGATTTATCATTTCAAACAAAATTGCTAGCTCGACAAATTGGGAACATATGTTCAGAATATTCTGTCACAACGTCATAAGTGTAAATTATAACCATATGTGGTTGAATAAGAAGAAGAAATTCAGTGCTTATAAAAAGCACACAATAAGAACAAGCCCAGTTTCTCCGCACGGGCCCCTCGTGCGGAGGGTGCAGTTTGGAATATAAAAATTCCTGTGATTAGGTGGACTCGAACCCGGTTCCACGGGGTTACGAGTCTGGCGCTTTACCACAAGAGCACACTGCCACCCGGCGTGTAGGTCCGGACCCTGGCGAGGGTCGTCCGCCTCAACTAATCTGCTAATTACTGCTTTAAGCTCGCTGAGTTCACGCCTCAGAACATCTCTGAAGAAGCTGATAGATAGAATTACCTGTATGTGAAAATTTAATTTATGCAGCAGAAAATCCGACACGTAGTGCCGCGGAAATGGAACGCCAATTTCTGGCGAGACGTGCGAGGCGTGCCGAGGTGACGCGCGATATCGAGGACCACTGTTTGTGGGTGGAGCAGCAACAGCGATCGGAAGAATTGCTACGATATACCGAAGACTACGCAGCCAACCTACCGGTGGAGCAGCGTGCGGGCGACCTGCAAATTTATCGTGAGGAGGCAGAGGCAAATCCACGCCTCATCCAAGCGCTCGTGAGGAGCGAACATACGCGCGGACGTTTGGTCACGTTCAGCGACGAGATCGAAGTACGTGATTCTCAGGATCAAGCCGAGATCGCGACGGCGCTTCGTTACCGTGTCAATGCGTAAAAATCAAACGCATGGTGATATTGTATAACAATGTTATACATTGTGTTAAAACACCAACGTCCATCTCGGCAATCTTTTTTTACTTTCCTAAAGGTTCACGTTATAATTTTTTCTGTTCTCGGTGTCACTAATATCTTTGGACTTAGGAAAGAGACGCACATGGTGTCCGGGTGAAACCAGGAACAGTAGTTGACACGACAATAACTCATCCTGAACACATTGAATTTTATCTTGTATCACATCCGAGTATTTTATTTTTGCATTAATAAATACGTTTATTGACTCCCCTCAGGGTTGCAAGGCGTTTTGTAGGGACGTTCCCAACCCTTTATTCAATTCTCACCCAATAACTACTCTTCTCCTCTCACTTAACCCTTTGGACCTTTATATATCACGCCAATGTTACTCCAAAAGTGACACTGGAATATTTTAATAATTTAAAAATTCTCTAAATCACTGAGACATTCTTCATTATAACACTCCGACGATGGCCAGATCCATCCCAATAACTGAATGTGATCTCAATTTCTTCTTCCTTCAACGCGTTCTGCTTCCTAGCCCATTCTTGCCTCAATTCTTCCCTAAGTTTATTTTCCTCCTCCTCCCTTTCCCTTTTTGTATATTATTGTTATTTTATACATTTTTATATTAGAAATTAATTCTATATTATTTACTCCAAAAAAGATTTCGAGCGATAAAATTGTCTTTCTCTATCGCACGGAGAAAAGAGCATGCGCACTCTCTTTCACTCGGCAACTGTTTCACGCGCAACTGCTATGCTGCGTCCTCCTCTATTGCATAGAATAGTACGTTCAGCGCTTCTTTGTCGCACCCCGCTCGCTTACTCAAATATTCGGACTCCAAAGCGCAACAACCGCAAGTCTTGATCGATTTTGCTTAGGCAACCTAATACCACTGTGTTCGCAATAAAATTATCTTTATTTTAATATATAGTTCAATTGAGAATAAAGATGAGTGTAAATTGGTAATACCAACTCACCTGTTTATACCTGGCAACCCGGTAATAGGGAGCAGTAAAAGATGGGCAACCTAACTTTTCCTTTCTACTTATGCTTTGTACTTTCGATTGGTACTGAATTTTTTGAGAATATAAATGAGTGTAAAAATAAAAAAAAATTAATTAAATTATTTATAATTAAGGGTAGCCTTGAGCTGATTTAATTAGGCAACCATCCGCGATTTGTTTGTTTATTCATTATGTGAACAACACCTGGGAAGAAGACTCATCCCACTCTTGGACTCCAGAGGACTTCCAATTCACGCACTTACAAAAGAACCTAGACTTTGATTACCATATAGACATTTCAGATTTGTTATCCGACAAATCCATAATCCCTTGTTTAGATCAATGGATACATGAATACGACAAACAGGCACATCGTACCAGATATAGTCGTTTCCCTACTGGACCTCCACCTTCCTCAAAAAGTGTAGTGGTTCACTATCTAAGTCAACCTCATATAACAGTCAAAGAGATAATTGATCAGCTCCAAACCGGATATATTCCTTTACAATGGCGAGTGATGGTTGCAGTAGCCAAGGAACGAGAGTTTAAATATCTGGATGCTCGTTTTTACTGCAAAATGTGCTTTGAAATGCGCTTGTATCAAACAGCTACCGAGAAGAATATAGCGGACCACATTTTTACTTATATCAAAAATCAGTCAATGACAATGAGTGAGGAACAACTCACTCGAACTATCTTAAGAATGAACACTCCCGTTCTTCAGGTAGAGGGAGAGACTTACGTTTTTATTGTCTTGGACTTTTCAGCCTGGTGTACACATTTCCGAGCCGAATTGGTGCAAGCCCTCTTTGAAGAACTCTCCGTGACTCCGCAACAGCAACATTAAATTCTCGATACCACCAAGACCGCCTCTTTTGATTTTACCCATACCTTGACTGCCGAGTCCTTCTTACAAGGCTGAACCAGCCAGCCGCGCATTACGGAACTCAATCGTAAAGTGCACACATTACGTTTGATAAAAAAAATATCTTTTATTAGGAAAACAGATAGGTGAAGGTCGATGTAGGTCGGGATCTTAGACTATTTTGATCCGGCTTGCGCCCGAGTGCAACAAGCCGTGACAAAAATAAACGATACGCTTAATTAGCATTTACTAATTACCACCTATTGCGCAATTAAAAAAAAGCCAAGACACAGTGAGAGCAGATGCTCATTAGACACGACGGGCTTTCTCGCGGATTAACTTTGAACTCTATACGGTCTGTTTTATCCGTAGCGTTGACAACGTCGGAAGATTTAGCTGCGGAGACACTCCACAGCTCTGCTGCGATTGCTTAAAGTAACGAGGCAGGCGTTAACCTTCGCAGAAACTAATCCGAGGAAAATGTCGGGGAGAGAAAGGCTTTCGATGTAACTCTTGGCTTAAGCCGAGCATCGATCATTTTCTTTTTCCGTTGCCGAGCTGCACCCTCGGCTCGCACGTGTCGAGAGTTACCGTGCCGCATCATGGGAAATACGGTTAACAGAGCGCTGTCCATCTCCCGCGAGAGGAAAGCCCATGTGGGATATGCGCGAATTACGAAATCAAGCCAGATGAAAATAAAGAGAAATCTAAGAGAAACCTCAGAATAATGGACAATTAAAGAGAAGATAAAGGCTCTGTCTGCAAAAAATGTTAAATAAGAACGAGCGAACAAATTGTACCGCATTTATTTGCGCATATATTTGCCATAGTGCGTGGGTACATTGAAAATACTAACAGACATGTGAACCTAACAAAAGAAATCAGAAAGGCAGACCATTAAAAGCATTAAGTCGAAAAATCAATAAGATGTACTTTCTTGATTGTTCTTACATTTAAATGTATTACATACATTATGTAGAATTATTAAAAAGAAATTCTCAGCGATGACATTTGCGGACTGGTAAGAGAAAGACGTGATAGTCGATAGCGAGGGCAATAAAATGTCTTCAATATAACTGCACTAACGAGCGAGCCTAGCAACTTCTCGTAGAAACGTGGCTTCTTTACTCTTCGGCCAATAAGAGCCGCTTTGTCGCGGAACGAGACTTGCGTCTTTTGCTCGAGAAACCATATTTATGCAATAAGAATAGCTCAACGCATCGATTATTCATATGTATCATCAACTAAAAAAAAAAAAAAAATCCGCAAAAAAATCTAATTTTCTACATGTTCATATTTATAGTTGAGCATTGTGCCTCTTGCTCGTACCAATACCGTATTAACCAACCCATGAATTTCGGACCACGAAGTGACACGAGTTGAAATGCACGAAACATCTTAAATAATGGCGACACACTAACTGTGAAGAAAATAGACGACACAAGTTGAAATGCGAAATCTTAAATCAATACAATAACAGGGAAGGAAATGCAAATTGACGTAGAATGCTGACTAACATTGAAGATGATCCAACGGTAGGATCAAATGTTTGTAATGTTTTGCTTTAAGGCGAAGAAATAGAGAAAAGAGAAAGCACGAAAATCTCGCGTTGGCTCTCATTTAACATCCTTATTTAACATTTGAACTTCAATCTTCTGAGCCATTATATTTTGTTTGTTTTTCATATTTATAATGTTTATATTTCGTTGATTTTTTTATTTCTATGCTACATATTATTCTATCAGGATAATGTTATATCTGCTAAGTTTTAAAATGCGTTATTAAAAATAATCAAACATTATAGAATTTATGTTAAATGACTAAAGACAGTCATTCATTATACAGCGTTAAACAAGAGAATATAGACTTGGAGGCATCCAAGATGTCGTTTATAAAATCTACGAAAATTTGAGATGGAAAAGGCGGGATAAGAGCTCTCGAGGGAGTGGGCACCGCATAGATTGAACTTAAAGAAACGAAGAAATGGAGAGGAAAAAAAAAAGAGAAACGTGCGAAATGATGCGGTAGATAAACGACAGGCTCGTAGATTCGCTCGTAGGATATCGCGCGAGCTCATTGCCTTTCATGAGGACGGCGAGTGTTTCCAAGACCGATGGTCAATTCCGGATCCCATCCAATTCTTTTTCGTAAAGTGCGCTGCCCGCACGCGGATTATAAATAAAGATGAAGAACACATAAACGTAACCGACTAGCTCGTGAAGACCCGGTTTCTTAATTCTCACCCGACGACGTACAGCTTACAGTGGTGTCAATCTTACAAGGTGTCTCAGACATATTAGCGACGATTCACTAGAGATCGTCTAGATCGCGGATCTTGTTGCAAAACAAGATTTCGCAAAAGAAAAACATTATCTACGGCGAGTGCTCCGGCGTTAAGCGCGATTAAAGTCTCAATTCGTCACGACATCCTCGCCGCGACCAAGAAACGTCCTTTCGAAGTCTTTCGCATTCTTTCCTAGGGGATACACCCCTTGGGAAAAACCGGAGACCGCTTACGTTTCGCGCGAATTGAATTACCCTTACGAGACTGCGTTTCCCGGAACGTTCGCTGCCGTATTAATTATAGCGGCGCGGAGTTGAGAGCAGCATCTGCGGGTGACGGCGTCGTCTCGTACGAGACGGTGGCGGGCAAGAGATAGGGCGCCGGGGCGAGAAGGGTCGGAAAGAGAGAGGGAAAGAGGGAGAGAGGGAGAGAGAAAGAGAGACGTTCTGGAGGGGTAAGGAAAGCCCGGAACCCCTCGATGCCGTGGCGAACAATAAAGAAATTCCACGATTTTCTGCGGGACGATACCGACCGCAAGAGCGCGCGTTGTCATCTTCGCATACCACCACCGTTCGCTCGGTCGTTCATTCGTTCAACGTTGAACGAAGCGCGGGTTCTTCGAGTTAATGAAATCCATCGGCGTCAAGTCGAGCCACGCCACGGCGAATCGACATCATCTCGCACGTAGGAGGCCATCCGCTATCGCC
Source organism: Temnothorax rugatulus (assembly GCA_035220575.1). Taxonomy (NCBI): domain Eukaryota; kingdom Metazoa; phylum Arthropoda; class Insecta; order Hymenoptera; family Formicidae; genus Temnothorax; species Temnothorax rugatulus. The sequence continues at coordinate 115,736 of JASTWL010000416.1, read as the reverse complement.
TGAAAAATTAAAAATTGCGACCCAACGCTTGTCCGTCTCTCTTTTTCTCCCTCTCTCCGTCGAGAGCAAATCGATTTCGCTTTTCATAAAAAAATGTCTCCCAACTTTTCTCCCCTCGAATTAAATCGCGCAATGTGGAATCAATTGTCATTTCGGGTAAATGATGACGTCACGCAAAACGTACTCAGAAACGTGCAATTTGAATGAAATCTGCCCGTTGCTTAAAGGTGCTTTTTCATGCTGACGCTCGACGCTCGATTTGGGCGTCAAAATTGATCACGTGATAGGTCACATGATAGTCTTTTGAATTCCAAGGGAACGGGCTTGGAAAAATTAGCGGGGAAAGAAGACCCTGTTGAGCTTGACTCTAGTCTGGCACTGTAAGGAGACATGAGAAGTGTAGCATAAGTGGGAGATGGCAACATCGCCGGTGAAATACCACTACTTTCATAGTTTCCTTACTTACTCGGTTAGGCGGAGCGCAGCAAGCCATTGTAGCTTTCGTTATTATTCTGCGTGTTGCCGCCCAAACAAACGTTCCAATAAATCATCCTTAGATAATTCCTCATAGCCGAAGACCGGTTCCCTTCCGACCGACTGTCGAAGGCACGCGTTTTCACCTAATAAAAAAAATTCGATTTTTTTGCCCCGACACACTAGGGGAGCCCGATGAATTTCAAATACTTAGGCCAACGTTACAACTATTCAGTCGTGAGCAAATACCTTACTACATTAGGAACTCAAATAGTGTCAAAGTAATCCAAAGTAAACTTGAAACGGCCCAGTATGCCGATCCCATGGGAATATATAGATGACGTATGGATAATGTGTCAAATGGCAAAAGCTCAACTGTTTTTTAAGAATGTATAACATCTGAACTCTTTTTACATTGCGGATATTAATATGGAAATCACAATTGCGTCCTACAGTATAGAGGAATATTCCTAAATTATATTCAAATTATCTTATTTTATTTATATACATATATCGTTTAATTCATAATACTCAATATAATTAATTTAAACTTTTATATAAGCTTGTACTCAATAGACATATTATTTATAAAGAAGACGACGGAGATTCAAATATGAAAAATTTATTATTATTGTGGTAGTATTTACTATTTCGCATATCTATCATTTATATGTTATTATATATAGTATATAAGCGAATAAAGTAATCTGTATGTGAGCCGGGAGAGCAATCGCGAGATCTCCAGGGGGGAGGAGGCCTATTTAATAATTTTATTTGCGTTTTTGATTCCTTTTCTTTTATATAATTTTGGCATCTCGCCGAAGAATCTCTACAAGGACGTCATCGTTGGAATCTAAGGAATTTGAAAAAGAGAAAACAGGGCGAGGGGCTGATCGTTTGAGGAAGTCGAGAGGGAGGAGGGAGGCCTGTTCACGCCGTTCGCGAAGCTCGCAGGAGGCTAAAGCGGAAGGGGAGCGCGATGGAACGATGAGGGATGGCGAGGTCATCATCCCAGGAGGTTCACCAGGAGAGCTCCTGTCGGTAGAAGTGAGGCCCGGCTGTCCGGAGCGCTCGGCGGAAATTTCGAAATGCCATTGCAAAGGCGCGGGATCGCGAAGCACCCCCCGTAGGATCGACCGTGTACGACACTGCGCGACGGGGACCGTGGCGAGCTTGCGAAGCCGCGAAACTCGCCCCTAATTGGTCGCCCTAAATGCGTTAAATATTGGTGCGCCATTTTTATGTTGAGTGTTGCCGCGGATTCACGTGATCGCGTAGTGATGTTAAGTGCTATCGCGAGTATCGCGCATTATTCGCCATTCGTTAATGCGCCTCGTTGAACGTCGTCGTGACGACGTACACCGTAGCTACAGCGTAGTTCGTGTTACTGGCAACAGAATCCCTTTCGCGTAATCGCGGTTGCCGGTTTTTGAGATCGACTCCGTGCGCACCGAGCGTGACATTGCATCATATATTATTTCATATTTAATTCTGTCGCACATTTACTGCTTTTGCGTTAAATATTGTTGCGCCTTTTTTATGTTGAGTGTTGCCGCGGTCGGTGCCCGGCGGTCGCGTTAATGCACAGAAGATTTGCGTACCCCTGAGTGGGCATAGGCATACCATCGATCCGGTATTGCGGTATCGATTTGCTCGATCTCTTCCGGTTCGTCCGTCAGCGTGTGCGGACGCTGTCCGTCACGCTGTGGCGAGTTCTGCCTTCTGCCTTCGAGAACATTCGAGAAGGACGAGAAGCAGCGGCGAGAAGCCAGGATCAGCGGATCGGTAAGATTACTCTCTTTAATTGTTGTCGACGTTGTCGCGGTACATCGCGTTTCGCGTTTCGCGTTTCGCGTTGAGAGTAGCGTCTTGCGTTTCGCGTGGGCGTCCATATTCCTCGTTCGCGTTAAGATTTGCGTTAAGTTTATTTATCTATATAAGACCAACCTATTTCATAATCTAGAGAAATATAAATTTTACCGCACTTTAAACTCCAACCATATCGTACTGATGTATTGCGCTTGATTGTGTTCGTCCGCGCACCGCGACCGACGGAGGGGATGTGATCATATGACGGAGGGTTAATGATTTTGCGGGATGACATGATTGAGCTCATTGAACGGTTAAAGCTTCTCGCGAATTAGCACGTGCTGCGAAATCGATTGCCAGTTGCCACGAGCAACGCGCGATAGGGAAACTATCTGAAAAAAATCGCAGCAGGCAGAAGCGACGCGAGTCAAACGCGCTCTGCCCTTTTCCAACACAAATATGCTTTCCGTGTAAAAAATATCATCTCGGAAAGGACCACGGCGATGTTTCTTGCGACATACATAGGTTAAATCCTTCCCTTCTCGTATTTTATTTAGTCTCGTCTCTGCGCGACGTTTGACGTGAGATTCGACGAATCTATTTGCTGCAACGCAAAATGGCGAATCGTGGGCGAGACGTAGGTAGAACCTGGTTCCCTCGAAACGGACAGAACATTCGAACGGATGAAACCGCCCCGCAGTCGCTGCCTCATCTCGAAGATTAAATTCGCGACTACCGACAAGACTGCGTCGACCGTCTTCGCGGCGAAGACGTCAGGCGAGAGGCCGGGCCCGGATCGTAACTCGCGACGTCCCCGTGCATTTGCAGGTAGTGTCGACTCATTGAATTCTATTCATCGAGCATCCGAGTTGCGCATCATTCAATTACACGTTTTCTCAGTCCTGCTCCCTATACACCGAGGGGGAGACCAGACTTTCGCAGCACCTCTCTCCATTTCCGTACAATGCATTATTTGGCACCTATTGTGCTCGATGACGCCTGTGCATTTGCCATGCCACTTATCGAAGATTATCGATAACTTGATGAAGACAATTGTAACAAAAGTTAAAGAAATGATTAAGGTAACTTTCAATGTGAATGCAGATAGCGAGATACGCAAAAATATCATGCTCAAATTACTTAAACTTGCAACATGGCAGCCGCACGTGTATCAAATTTTCGAGGATGTTCCTACTGATGTTCCTGAAGCAATTTACAGCACAATTCGTATCATAAACGAATTATGCGAAAACAATATTAGGTGCTTTATAAAAATAGATAAATTAAAAAACATCGGAAAGTATTAGAAAAAATGCAAAATTAAAATTTTAACCTGTCAAGTTCAAAAATCCAAAGACAATTCAATATTTTCAACTCATTTACTTTCGCATAGCATGTGCGCTGGAGATTTTGTGCCAAATATTTTGTACAATCACGTCAATATTACGATGCAATAGCAGATCGCTAATATAATTCTTTTATTCTGTTTATAGGTATCACTAAATGATAGCCGATTATAAGATTCAGTCATAAGATTTATTCGAGTCGACGAGAAGAAGTGAACTATGGCTCGATTATTTTATTTACGTATCCGAAAGGTACATAACGGGACTGCAAACTTTTATGGCTGACAGAATAATGTGAATTACGAGTAAGGAACATCGTCGTTTACTCATCATCATAATTCACCTTTTATGAAATTGGATCGTAATAATGAAGCTTTAATATAAAATAAATCACAAATCAAGTTGATTATCAAGATTGTCGAGTTAATAAACCCCAAAGTGGAACAAACTCCTAGGGGGCTTCAATTTCTTCTCATTTGCAAATACCGATCTTTTTGGTTACAAATTATACAATGTACTTTACAATAAATACACCTCTCAATACTTTTACAAATCTACGGAAATATATTTAAAAGAATATATCACCTGCGATTTTGTCTGTCACGTCAAAGTATATAACAAAAAAAAATATTTATAAACGCGCGATAATGATAAATGATTAAATTATCCGCCTCTAATCTAAACGCTGGGATCATTAACTGAGATAGCGGAAACCGTTGACGAAGCTGACCCTAGGCAATATTAATTCGATCTATTTGGATGCTCTCGTTATCTCGATGATAATCCTAAGACTCGTTCGGGAGTCTCAATCTGCTGTTGAACGGACGCGGAACAGCATTAAAGAAAATAACATTAATGTTTTTATTTTACTTTCAGTTTACATTGCGATCGCAACGGTACTTGTCGAAACCGTCGCTACTGAGATTCAACGAGACGAGGGAAACATACGCCGTTGTCCATCGCCTGGATCTAAATCTCCGAGTCCGAGCATTCGAAAGTCGCCTCGGTCAGGAGGTCCTTCACCGCGTCCAGCACCTTCTTCAAGATCGCGCTCTGCGTCAGGCGTGTGCCTCGAACATCGTGCCGCTTCTCACGCTCGCGCTGACAAATTCAATATTTATAAAAATGGAACTAATAGAAAAATTTTTAAAAATAATCTTCACCAGATTAATTTACTAGCTTCGATGTTGATCACCCACCTATCTCTGTGTAAAACCTTAGGCTAAAACCGATTAGCGGCGATTTCTTTAGCAACAAGTTGCACCTCGTGTGTTTTCCCCAGGAGTTTCCTAAAATCAACAAGTGAATTCGCTTCCTGCCTGGAATTTCTGTATTGCTTTCGCGTTCGACTCCACAGGTGGCAAACTGGCAACGAGAACGACTTTCCGGGAAGCCCGTCACACGAAAGAGGTTCGCTCGTTTATATTTGCCTACCTCAACAAACGCAACGCTGAAGGGTAGAATAACCGTCTCGTGTTTCTTGTTAATTGGTCAATGTCAGAACGTCGATTCACGAATGTCAAAAATAGACGGCGACGCGACGCAATGACGGATGGGGAATATATCGGCGCTATCTTTGTTTCTGGAATGCGATAAGAGCCGTTTTAATAAAGAGCCGAATGGGCGTTGACGACTCATATAGAGAATTCTTCGCGATCTTTGCATTCCTTTGTAGCCTCGAAGTAAATTCCGCGCGAATCGCGCCATTCCCAGGCGGCTATAGTCGGGGAATCTTGATTACGTTCGTTGTTCCGCTTTAGGACAAAAATTATGAAACGATTCACCTCTTATTCCTTTTTATAGGTTTTCGCGAAAGGATTTGCGCTACTCAACAAATATCAAGATGTAAAAATAAATTATGTTACACATAAAATTCTGTGTTAGGCAAACATATGAACTATAAGTAAAAAGTATCTTCGCTCGTCTAAAGCAAAAGCTAATCATATGTTTCGACCTATGTTCCGAGCAGTGTTCGGGTGTTATTAAAAAGATTTAAATTTAATCGTGAAAAATTTCTTTAATTATAAAGCCACCTTTTCTACCTACTTGGTCTTCTTCAGGGCGGGTGTTATTACACTCAAAATAATAAAATTAATATCTGTTGGAGCTCAAACCGTGGATACGTCACGCAAACAAAGTCAAAGTCGAATTCGAATTAGCGCTGTCATGGAACACACAGTTAAGGGGGCACATACCTTTCTCGGACAAAAAAATTAACATATTTCACGATTTTTTTCCGGCGAAAATATAAAAGATACGAGAATCGGGTTTTTCGCAAACAAAAGTACATATTTTAAAGTGCATTTCCTGATTTTTGTTTTTTTTATTAGTGATGGAAACCCCTTTCCCTACTAGGATTAAATTTCATCTTAGTGTCGGCTATGTTCGGCGTCGGAGTATGTCGTTGTATTTCAGATAATAAGTGGAAGCGATATTCAATCAAGATCGTGTTCGCGCGACCATGCTTAGTGGCGAATAAGTGGTCCCGTTACGGATCTTGTGTTTTAAAGAACGTATTTACAATCTGTGTTTCGGAGCGAGGACTGCTACGAATTATAACTCATTTTGATAACAAAGATGACCTGTATTGACGCGGAATAAGAAAAAAAATGAATAGCTGCAGATAGTTTCAAATCTGTTAAAGACTGACAGGTTTGAGGAGGGGTCGGTCGCGAGGGAATGGATGATACAGAGACAATATGGGGGCGTCGCTTCGATGGAGGGAGACGAATGACCAGAGTATGTCGAAATAGGCCACGCGAAAGAGGAACTCATCCGGCTGTGAGGGTGGGGAGGAATGAGAGGAGGAGGAATAACAAACGGAAACGAGAGGAACACGCAAATAAATTTAGTTATTATTTTAGAAACAGAAGAGAAGAGGGAAACGCAAAGGAAATAAAAAGAAATTATCATGCGTGTTGCGAAAGGGTATCTGCGTATGTTAACGTTTTGTATGCGCATGTGTGTGCAATAAAGGGAGAAATGTATAGCCAGAAAGCAGGGAGTGGAAACGGGAGAGAGACAGAGAGAGAGAGGAAGAGGGGGCGAGCGAGAGAGAGAGAATATGAGGGAGAGCGAGAGGACGCAGAGTGCGAAGGGGTGGAAAGCGGGAAACCTAGTGACCATGCGCCCTGTCGGCGGCTGGGGGCTTCTGGATCTTTTCGAGGATCAAGAAGAGGACGTCGAAGAAGCACGGGAGACGCAGACGGTGGTGGGCAGAGAGAGCGACGGCTCCAGGCCGGCACGAGCGAGGTGAAATGCGCCCTTATCGCCCTTATCGCTCTCAATCGTCCGTGCAGTATCTATCGGGGTGTCCCGACACTCCTCGCCAGCCGGGTCGCGGCCTCGACGGCTAGCAACGATAGCGGCGATACAGGACCGGAGAACACTCGCCCCGGCCGAACCGACTGATCTCCAGTGAGTATTGTCCTCATAAATATGTTATATAAATTTAAAACGAATAAATGTAGGTGCGGTGAACGACGTATAAATGTACTCTTGCGTAGATCCACGTTGATAAATTCAGGGATCGGTAACGTCGATGAAGAGACGCGACGATAATATAATTTCGCTCGTCTGTTCATCTATTTGTTTCTTCCCGAGCGCGAATCATCTGATCACGTAGACTTAATCGTAAGAAATACGATGGCTATTTTACGGTCCGTGCCGCGATTTATTGGGTGAAGTATTCTTACGCTCGATTCGTATAGCCGTCGGCGCTTTATCACTTAACGTAACACGCCAGCAAGCGCGAAAGAGTTACTGTGTTCTCGCTCCTTAAATAGACTTCGTGGAGGATGTGGGAGGGATAAAGATTTTTTCAAAGAATAAAACTAAAACGATTTTATCTATCGTCTTGCAACGCTAGAAATGGAAACTAATTTTGTTTTATCAGAAAATTAATAAATTAATGTTCGTATTATCTCGTTTATTGCATAATGCGGCCTAATTATTTGAAACTGTAGGAAGTGGGGATTTAATTGACTATATAAACGAGTTATCACGCTATTAAATGTTTAATTAATAATTCATATTGCGATATTACACGTTTAAGTAATGTGCTTGGTAAGCACTGTACTTCACCGAATTACATTAATTAATATGAATTATTAATTATAATAGATTATCTGTGTGTGCATGATGATATTGTTCTTCGATAATAAGCTGCCGTAACAAGTTGTCAGTAATATTTAATATTTTATCTGTGCACACGATCAATGATATTCCTGCCTTACAAGATAAAAAAAACGAAACTCGACTTTTACCAAACCTTTCAACTTTTTCAACCAAACCCTTATCGTTTCAAAGAAGCAAAACATTGGAGCATTTAGAAACAATACAGAAATTAAGCAATATTAGTAGCATAAAGTGTCATTAAATAAGAATGTTATGTTCCGTTTAATTAATGTTATCACTAATTGCTTAATCGACATTTTAAATTTCCAATTTTAAAAAAGATAAGAAAACTAATGAATTGTACCCTTGTACGTAATCGATGTGACAGATGTCAGTATCACACTGTCGGGTCATCTATGACCACTACATCAACGTATTAAGCATATCCGCAGTATTATTCGCCTGCCAGATACGTTTACGGAATCTTTAGACTCGTTGACGAGGTGACCGGGACACTTCTGGTATCCCTTAGTCACATAACACCGGATTTCCCGATCGTGATCCGCGGCTATAGAACAAACGCCCTCATTTCCACGTGTCATCCGCAGTCTCTGGCACCGATCTTTCTCGGTGAGTTCGCGTCAAAAGCGTGGTCGGATCGAGAGGGTCGGCGCAAAAGATGGAATTGCAGAAGACATAAGTTCTCGCGCGATTTCAGGAAACCCGGATCTGTTTCTGGAGAATGCTCTTTCTCTCGACGTCGTCATTCCAGAATATCTTCTCAATGCGACGCGTCTTGTCTCGGAGCACGAAATTAAACATCAAATCTCGTATGACTAAAAAAAAAGTCACGTTCTGCGAAATTATATCGCGGATTCTGCGATTGCTTAATGACGATTTTAGAAAGACGAAGAAAGATCAGGACAGTATCAATAATTGAACATCGTAAATGTGAGACAAGAAGACGATGATACTATCGTCTCCCTTCGTCTCTCGTTGTCGCCCGGCTTCTGACACAGGAGCAAGCTAGTGAGAGGGTTGGAACTTCAACCTCGTAAGGTTAATAGAGTGATCGGTAACAAGGTTATAAAGCAATCTGCATAACCCTGTCCAGTACTTTACCCGACCTACGGGTTTCACGTTACTGCGAGCGGTGTCGTAATTACCGTCTCTAATGCGATTACCGGATCGACAAGACCGGCAACCGAGGGACTGTGAGATCTTTTTCCGGTTTTTAATTACCTCGTTTTCTTCTTCATAATTACTTCTCTCTCCTAAGTCTCGGTAAAATCTTTAGTAAGATATGAGATATGAGAAAAGATTAATGTTTTTTTATTTTTTGGCCACTCTTTAGGGACAAATTTTTCAAGTTAAAAAAAAGTGATTTATTATTTAGTTACATTTTATTCAATTTAAATCCATAGCGATTAAACTGAAAAAAAATAAAAGAAATTAAAAATACCGTGATAAATATTGTTCGTTTTCTCTTTGCCAGCAATATTAGAATTTAAAGGAACTATGTACAGATGTATACGTTAGTATCCCTGAAGAATTTAAATTTTTTCTCATTAAATGGTTTCGTTATTTCGCTAAAATCTCCAAGCTAACTCAAAACAATGTCCAACAAAATCAAAAGTCATAAAAATATATCTTTTATTAATTTAATATTTCGACACATTCATCTATTTGCACGTGTGTTACAAGCATAAATGATAATTTCAAAATTCTATGTATGTAAGTATATTGAGTGACCGTCACCATAAAGGAAAAAAAGGAATTTACAATAAAATTATTCTATGCAAAATTTCATTTCCCAAAAAATTATATATAATTTTTTTGGAAATAAATAAAAATTGGTAGATATATATTTTAGCTAATTATTTGCACTATTTTTTAAAATTAGCACCTATGCAAAAATGTAATGTAAAATGTATCGTGCCTTATTCGCGATTCGGCAGAAACGTGTTAAGAAAGAATCGATAGGCTAGCGGTAAATTCATTTACGTACGATCGAAGACGTAATTTTATTTCCGGGGCTCCGTCTCTGACCTCGTCTCATCTGAAGTCTCGTTTCACGGCTATCCGAGTTTGATTTACATCCGATCCCTTCCTCGTAGTCGCATTTCGATACGCGGCGGAAGAAACGTAACGCATTGCCTGGACTCGAATCGCCTCCTAATTTTGTGAGCAACCAGGCGCGAACTAAATTGAAATTTATCTATGAAGCGATCCGAGGCCTCGGCAGTGCCGTCGCAAACGAGCTTATACAAAATGCGTCTCTTTCGTACGTGCGTTACATCCCTTTAATTTTCGACTCCCGGAAAATTGTATTGCTGCTTAATAATTCTGAAGATACTTTCCATTTTCTTTTAATTTAATACCTTAACGCGGATATTATTTCGTAAGAGATAATGCTGCATTAGTATTACGATGTGACGATATATTCCTTGCAAAAGAAAATTGGTATCGACATTTGATTTTGCTACACGATTTCAATAAACTATTGAAATACGTCGAACAATATATTTCAATCGGCTATACTCAGCACTTCGATTGTTTCTTTATAAAGAAAAGTTCCTTGAGAAATCCTAGCTAGTGGAAACACACAGGAAGTGTGCCTAGTATATAAGAGTGTGTTTCACTCAAAAAGTGAACAACATTTTTATACATCGTATATGCTACCATAAATAAAGTTGCAAACGATAAAAAAGGGGATTTCCTTATTAAGCTGATTAAATTCGATTTTCTTCTCCCACTTTATCATTCTATTCATATATCATTTTGCTAGCGATAAATTTGGTAAAAAATTACATGTTTGATCAATTTTCAATAAAAACGAGTTTACTTCTGACCGTCAAAGCGAACAGACGTGTTTATTTACTCGCTCTACCTACTTACATATCGCTAAAGTTACTTGTCTCGATCATATAAATGTCATCCATGGAAAAAAAAGTGTGCAAAGGCTGTGGAGCGACAGTGGCTAAACCAATTGTATCCAGCACCTGTGACATTGCATCTCATCCGGGTCAATATTATTATTAGGGTAAATAATTCTCTTTTACTCTACCAAGAAACTGCGAAGATTTGAATTATGTTTTCTCGCGATTAAAATAAAATGTTCGCGTTATTTACTGTCTGCAACTCCCAGATTTGAGAAAACTGTGAAATGTACTCGTGTACTTAGAAATTACTTTCCCCTTGACAGGTGACCAAAGCACCAGAATATACCTGTAATAATTGCTTGAAAAAGAAGAAATAGAAACACAAAAACGGAAATTTGATTGGCGCGTTGCAATCACTGTGAAAGAAAATTAAAAAAGTTCTACGCTGTTTTTTTTTTTACATATGTGGAACTACCGCATACGCGTACGAAATTGTGTCGCACGCATTCGTCAGTCTTTAACATTGCGTATATACTGCAGATGCTTATCATCTATTGATACACAACATTGTTAAAGTCTCGTAAATTTACTTTTTAACTGACAGTGAACTTGATTTGAGATTAGATTTTGAGATATGTCTTCGTGTCTCGGCACCGTCTGCACTGAGCGAGTGAGCGCATATGTACGTATATATGCTCTCTTTTCAAAACACTCGAGATATTCTCAAACGCCATTTATCGATGCAAAAGCAACCGTACGTACGTACGACAACGATGACGACGTCTCTTAATTGTAAAATTTAATATTTCAGACTTTGCATCGTCATATCTCCACTAGGACACGTAGTAAAAAAATAAAAACTCTTATTATATAATTCAAACCCAAACTATCGATTGGGTCTACTTAAAACTTGATCGGTTGAGCGGTTATTGAGATCTCAAAATCTCGGGTACTCGCAACTCGTGCGTTCGCGTAAAAAAGAGTCACAGTGCGGTCTCGCTTCGCGTGTACTTAGCGCGAGACACTACTGTGTCTCTTTATTTTTATTTCACGTTTTCTCTCGTTAGGTCCAGATACCACCGTGTCTCTTGACAAGTCTATTCTATCGTTTACAAACGCTATCTTATTGAAAAACTGTTGAGATATATGGATTTCACTGGAATAAGCGTGAACCATGTGTTAAAATAAAAGAGAAAAATGACCACTTTATTTGAGTCACTTTTGACACAAAAAAAAATCAAAAAATACAGTTCTAGCAGTATTCGCACAAATGTAGTGAATAGTTCACTTCTAAATAGTTTAAATAAACTTCGATTGGGCTGATTTCAACCAGTAATTTTACTTCTCGCCGAACTGTTACACGTGTTCGCTCTTTGACTTTACGCGAGCAAGTAAAAAAATTCGAACAAAGATGATCTATCGCTCTTATTAGTATTGATCGATACTAGTAGAGTGCGTAACTTGCCGGTTACATTATTACATCAGCGCACACACTTTCATCTATTGAGAAATTGCGCGCTTTACGAAAATTACTTATTTCTAACCAAAACATTATTATTTTAATGTACGTCACAAGAATTTTCATGACATTTTTCTCGCTTCCGTCATCAATTCAGGATGGCTGCAATAACTGAACAAGAGCCTTAATTAAAATTGCTCAATATCAATAAATTATTGTCAATAAAATAATGCAACAATATATATAAGAATGCGGGCTGGAAGCAAACCCCGATGAGATTCGCGCGGTGAGACTCATCGAGTCGGCAGGTAACGATCGTCGTTTGGACCATACAAATGAAAACGAACTGCAAAAATCAATTGAGAAAGATTTAAGATTGGCGGAGGTATACTATGAGAAGTCCCTCAAACTTGCTAATGAGACGATACAAAAAAAAACTATTGGAAACTATTTTATTACCGACGCGGGCCGCTCCGCGTGTTGACGAATTGTCAACACAAATCCGTCGAGACGCGATTATTTCTTGCAAGCAATTAGCGAAACAATCCATATGATTAATTAACTCCCACGATTAACAGCGCGATCGCGTCGAGCATCTTAAAAAAGCCATGTGAGAAATTTAATACAATAAAAAGCAGCAATGCACAATGTAAATTGTCTTGAAAAAAGCATGCTATCACGGATTAAAATAAATTAACTAAGCTGCAAATATACATTTAATCCTTATATCGATATGAATGAGACTGCCGGTCTCCGAAATCTATAACTTCATGTGGTGAGTGTTCTTAAAATTGTTACCAGCAGAAAACACATCGCAACTTAGATATTTAACACTTGCAAGTTGCTAGACAATTAAATGTTAAATCAATATGTAAATAATTTGCGGGAGTGATATAAGAAACAAAAGTTTCGCTCTTATTCAATAAGTTTCTTCTTCTCTGGCAAATTACTATTTTTATCGTTCCATAAGATCTAATTGCAACTTTCTTAAAGATATAATAATTATACAGTGTCCCAAAAATTTCTCCTAATTGCAAATTTAAAAAAAATTTTTTTTTTTTTTAAGATTAGAAATTTAAATATCTTCCACTATCCAACCGTTTAATATTTCATTCTTATAGTTCTCATGATAAGATTTAATTCGATTTTAGATAAAAATATACATTAAAGTGTATCCTTAAAGTAATCTTAAGATTAAATTGTTGTTATCCACTGGTATATTTGAAATTTAATTTTATAATCGGTAAAAGAGAAGATATTTATTAATAAATTAAGAGTAACTCTTCGTTCCGTTTATAACGTATAGAGAGAAGCGTGTAATTCTCTTTTTAGAACACCTTGTATAAAGTTTCAATATCTCCTTACCGAACCTCTCATCTTATGAAGACTTCTTCACATCTCGTCTTTAATTAACAGGTGGTGCCATTGTTACAATCTGGCGGACAATCCGCCGCGAGACAGCTGCCGAGATGTGCGTGGAGTATCATTGTTAAATCGTGCGTAACATGCGACGTACTCTGCCTAATGTGTCGGGAAAAAATTCAGTTCATCGCGATAATGACGATGTAAGTAGATCATGATCTGAGATATTGATATTAACGAGCGACACTCATTATTAACGCGCCAGTGACGAAAAAAAATATCCCCGAAGCGTCGTCGCAAAACCGTCCGTCGTGCTCCACGGGGACGGATCTGCGTTAATGTACTCGAGTTAACTTCGTGTATGAAGTTCGAGATATTCGGGGTATCGGAGACCACGTAGTGCGACGATCGGACCGACGGCAACGGCGGAACTTCATAATATACAGTGATTTTATACAGAGGTAACGTGATTTCGCGACGAGACGTAATTCGCTTATCATGCAATATCGCGCGACAAAGGGAGAAGCCGGAACACCCACCGTCTTCGGCGTAATTGCTCCGGATTACGATAAAGCGTCAATGAGAGTTTGTCACGGCAAAGAGAGTGTGTCAACGGGATTATCGCGAGCGTCTACGTGTAAATGTGCGTGTAGCGTACGAAAAAACCCTGTCAACGCGAGTACCTGAGGGTTAAGCATTAAAAATAAAATTTATATCATCGATAATATTCGATTGTTGCTAATTAAGACTGCGAAGCGACGGAAGCGACGCGTGCTACGCAGTTCTAGATGTCGAAGAATTTTTTCCGAGAGAAAAGCGCGTTTATACGAAGAGAAAAACGAGATGTTGACTGAATGCGAGAAGATGTGTACCTCGCGCACACACATATATAGCCACGGACAACATTAAAGATACCCAAATCTCCATCCAGTGGTTCGGTCGTTGACCTACTTGTTGAGACCCAAAGCAACAGTTTGCCCTTTAAGCTATCTGCATCCCTCTCTATTTCGCATCTTCGTTCTCTTCTTTCCAAGCCTTTTGTCGATCGATTTCCGTGAATTTTCTTATTATCCTATCTTATTATCCTATTAGTAGGGATATCTTAATTTAGATATCCCTACTATATATAGATAATATAATTATACTACATATAGATAATGTAATTATGCTATATACAGATAATGTAATTATGTAGGGAAATCTGTTAATTATTACATATATCAATTCTTTATCTCTCTTGCATATATGAATGTTATTAATCAATATTGAATGCTAGAAATAACAGCAAATAAAAAGTTAAAGGAATATTGCAAACAATGGCCTCATATTAACTCAAAGGAGGTCGATTGCACAAAGAATCTGTGAATAATCGAGTCGAGAGGCAAAAGCGGTACATTCAGTACAGCAAGATATAGCAACCAGAACTAATTGGTTCTTAAAGTAGGAACTAACCCTACGTAGAACGCAACTTCGTCTGCGGAACAGCGAAGAGAAACTTAAAGGACTGCTTCCCTTCCCTCCCTCATTGTTACCTATAACTCTGCCATTGTCCGCAAGGATCAACTTAACATCGGTAATTATGAGCGGATATAATAATGGTAATTAAGAAAATGCGGCGACACGCAAGAATTACGCAACAATTTTTACTGCTGCTTCGCGCACCAGAATTCCGCGACAGTTTATCCGTCGGATTCCACCATTCGCGCGAAAGTAAGTTCTATTTCGGAGCGTGTTACTGCGAAACGACGGGATTTTCTATTTCCTTTATTATATGTGAAAAATTCCGGCGACCGCGCGCGCGCGCGCGATTCGCACGCGGAAACGGCCGGCTACGCAGAGTGGTCACGTTTTACAATAAATCCCGCGCGCTGACGGCGGACACGACTTTTCTATTAGCTCAAACGACGAAAACTTTTGGTCAGTTGATCTCATGTATGCGGTACGACAGCGTAATCTGCCGTATCGCGTACGATACTCACACCAGGGCGCGCACTCCGCACGCGAGTCGACATAACGAGCGTCGATGAGTCGGCAGATCCCCGCAAAACCACTTCATCAACCTCGCCGCTGCCGAGAGGTGCTGTCAATCGCAAAACGATCACCCACGTCATACCCTTTCAACGACTCGTACCGCCTGTCAACCGCCTCTTCAGAATCTCGGCACCTATACTGATGTCGGCTTTGCGTAAACGCTTCATCCGAAATTCGCATCTCGCGCTAACAATAACGCATGATTACGTCGAGCTTATTAGATAATACATTACGAGTATTTTGTGTCATTATCTCGCGATTCGTAACTAAACTCATCTGTGAAAACTTACAGATTTAAACAGAACTTATATATATTTATGAATAGTGTTACCCGTATTTTATAGTGTGTATGTGTGTGTGTGTGTTTGATTGTACAGAAAGGAATCATGATTTAAAAATAACTTTAAAAAATTAGAGATTTATTAAGGAATTAACGATGTAATGTAAATTAATCAAAATCAATGTAGATTAGATAATACATTACGAGTATTTTGTGTCATTACAAGAGAAGGTAGAAATAAAGCATACAAAACATTACGTTGTCGTGTTAGATACATAAAAATAGATGCGCAACATTAATTTTGATACGCTTTTCTCCGCGAACAAAATGAAAAGAAAAGAAGTTCTCCTCTGGCCGTCAGTAAATATTCAACAGGAGGAATGACAACTGCAGCTGGTACAAAAAGGGTTTTTTTTTTATATGCCGTCGCGTTTCAGAAGAGTAAGCACATCCATCGCGCGACTCGCGGCGGGAACAAGACGGGCGACAAATCGGCGGGCGGTCACGGAGAAAAAAAAGAGAGAATCTCCGCAGGAATGGGGAGGCATACGACGTTAGATCGATCGGGGGATGTTTCCGATGGGAATAGCCAGCAGGTTACGGAGACGCGGAACGTTCAACATCCCATCGTGCGCCGGTACGAAAGCCCAGTACAAACAGAAGCGCGTCTTGCGGTCATTCTTTGTCGTAATTACCAAGAAGATAAGAGAACGAGGAGAGGGTGAAGATGGAGAATAGGGGAGACAGGGGGTCGGTCGGCGGAATCAGAAGGGAGTCAGTCATGGCGGAAGGTAGCGGAGCTTATAAGTGGCACGAGTGGGAAGCGGTCTTTCCCAAGAATAATGCGCGCGGACCCCGGGGAGTTGGCTTTCAGGAAAATGCTGATTGCTTCCCCGGCTCTCTCAGGCTCCTTTTCCCTTCATACCAATTCTCCATCCGCCTATCCTTCTCCACCTCTCCTTCTCACCCCCTCCCCCCACCCCCCTCCCTCCTTCCCCCGCGCTATCAATCTTCGACTTCGTCAGCGGCGTAGATGTATAACCCGCCCTTTACGTATGCGTGCGTACAGATCCCCGTGGCTTCTTCGACCCTCAAGCGGCTCTTATCTCGCGATACCAACCGTGTCGTACGGGTCTCCGTAAAAATCGGACGCAGGAACACGCTCATCGGTCTTATTATTCGATAATTCTCACTTCGTGCGAGAAAAAGAGAGATACGATTGTTAAGAGAGTGGCGGATCGAAAGAACTCTCTCGTTTGAATCACACTCAAGTTAAATCAAAGGCGAGAGAGACTAGTGTCCGATGGAGATATAATGCAGCAGAATTGCGTTTCGATTCGCTTTACAGCGAAATTCTTACGCGACGCTTCTTAATAAAAATAGGGTAAAGTACCGTGAACGCGCGCGCGAGACAGAGTTGAAAGTCGCAATAGCCTTTGATGCCGCGGCCTTTTCAGAGGGCGAGCGTGAAAATTAGGTGGACTAAAAGCGTGGGGTAACCGAGTTATTACGAATAAAAGAGAAGCGGGCATCGCGCGCGCGGAACGTGGAACGGGGGAGGTACTATTAAAAGCCTGTAATTAATGCGGTTAATTGTATTGCGCTAAACGAACGTCGAGTCGATAGCGAGTTCCAACGAGACGAAACGGAAGCTTTCTATAGAAAACTTCGACAATTAGGACCGTTGTACTTGATACAATCGTGCGAATGTCACATGTTAAAAACGGGACGGACTATTATTGCAAAATTAATTAGCTCTTGCAGCAAAAAATGTTGGTTGTCCGTATAGTGGCTAATCCTTTTTTCCGTGTTTAGCGAGTAAGTAAAAATTAAATAGTAATAAATAACAAACACTAAACGAACATTACTCGTGTGCTCAAAATCTCTAAAAAGATAAAATTGAATTCATCGCGAGTTTCTCAAAACTAACCCTGAAGATAAGTGGACAAGATACGAATCGCGCAAATCGAAAGGAAATTGCGAAAGAGTAAATCGCAAATTTTGACCACTTTTCGCAATTGGCAGTTTTCAGCGAAGACGATTTTATCTTCTGTTAAGGTAGATGTGCCTTTTCCGGCATTCAGACTATTTCCGTCCCATTCAAGATTTCTTCCAATAGAAAACTACTCGCGAGATTTTCCTGAATATTGCTTATGATTTGGCCCATAACGTTAAAAAGACGGACATTTCGTAGTATCGATCTGTGTTAACTAAGACTATTTATCTAATACTATATCTGCACTGAAAAAAAGATTTTGAAACAATTATCAAACCTTACTATATACCTTACTATATATATAACTGCTTTAGTGAAATAGTTTCAACTCAATGTTAAATAAATTTAATCAAATAATTTGGTTTAAGTATTAACAAATAATCATGGCAAGGCTTAGTATTTTTTTCCAAGGCTTAGTGATTATTACCAATTTATATGGTACGTATCACCAAATAATTTGTTAAATAAAAACCATATTGTTTTCAGTAATATTTACCACATTATGCGATAAAAATTACTAAATATTATCTTTAATTATAGTTTTCAAATGCTATCGTAATTATCAAATTATTTGGTAATTATTACCCAAGTATTTAGCATTACTTACTGAACTATTCAATTGGTTTAACTGTGTGAAAAATAAGTTTTGCTAACTATTTTGTAATTATTACCAACCAGTTAGTAACAATTGCCATATTTGTCACTATACTTACTAAATATTGCGCTGGAACGCACAACTAAATGCATTTGTTAAGTATTACAAGACTTTTCTTTTGATGTAATTGCCTTATAAAATATATGCGTGATACGCTAATTAATTTGTTAACTTACTAGTGTTTTATTTTCGAAAGAATGATGTTTTATAAATGCAATTATTTTAATAATAAATAACCATTTTCTATATCGTTTAGTATCTAATTTCCAAATGTCTTAATTCTTTGAGAAAACATCAATACTTTAGTGTTTACATTAATTAGTGTCCGCAGAGTGTCCAATAGACGACATGTCCTCTTTTCGAATCTGCGCGAGAAAATCGACAACTGTAGTTGGTTTAACGAGAAGCTGATGGAAAAGTTTTCGAAGGTGAACGCAGTAAAGTGTCAACGCAATACGGGACTCGATTGTCCATCTTCGTGAAAGGCCGTTCCATCGAGATCCATTGACTTCTCGTAATTTCTATTTACCCACTTTGATCCCTGACAAGAATGGAATACGACAAAAACTACGCGTTGCAAAACGTGAAATTTTATCACGCGTTCTTAATTAATCTCTCACTGTTTGTTTTGTCAATGTTGTAGAACATCAGAGGAAGGATAAAATTTAAGAATGGGAGGTGGAGACTGGAGTGGTTGGTTGCAACGATGCCGGCAATCCCGGAGGCTCGTTCTTGTCATCGTCGCCATCGCACTGCTGCTGGATAACATGCTGCTGACGACCGTAGGTGAGTGGCCTTTTTTTGTCACAGTCTATAAATATTTCTGCTTATTATATCGTACGTTAATATTAATTAATTCTGACTTCATATTAAAACAGTTTTGACATATTATTAATCATTGCTTAATTTATAATTGTCAATCTTTTTACTCAGCCAGATATTTGTGCAATATTTGCATCGATTAACTGCTTTTGGCAACTGTCTTGAACTCTTATTAATATATTTTAAAATATCATGAAAATTAAATTTAAGCTGATCTGGTTCCTTCTGGCTGTCTGCTTTTTCAGATTTTAGAGTTGCCTCTTTAAGCCATAACTTTAAGTTCCAGGTCAAGTATTCAGAATCATTAACTTCTCAATTGCTCTTTCTCAACCGTGGTCTTT
Source organism: Temnothorax rugatulus (assembly GCA_035220575.1). Lineage (NCBI taxonomy): Eukaryota > Metazoa > Arthropoda > Insecta > Hymenoptera > Formicidae > Temnothorax > Temnothorax rugatulus. Next base: position 96,163 of record JASTWL010000416.1, on the reverse strand, counting down.
TACATGGTTCGTTATAAGATTAGCGGACTTTAAAAAACATTAAATCATAATATTCTACTGGAAAGATATCTATTCTACTACAACTATCTTACTACACAAAGTATAACAAAAGAATGATACTCTATTGGATATTATTACGATTAATATCGTAAATAAATGTTAAGACAAAGTATAAATAAAAACAAAATTGTAGAAGTTTTTCTAATTTTTAATACCCTTACCAATCCCTCTTTAAATTCTATGGCGGCCACTGCTTTTCTCGGTCCGCAAACTTATGTTTAATTCAAAAAACGTTCGTTTATCGCACTGGACCGGAATGTCGAAAGAACGTATGGACTTTTGTGTATCGCGCCGCCAATCCGGATAAGTGGTCATGCATTTATACAGCGCGATCCCGTAAGAAACACACGACCAACGAATGTCGTCACACTTGTCGAACAAATCACGGAATCCACTTTCAATCGTTGTAAAACATTATTCTTTATTAATTATGTGTCTATGTGTCTGCTTCATCATTAATTATGTGTTTATGCTATATATTGTCATAATTACAGTAACGAATAAAATAAAGTTTTTATTCATACTTCTGAATCCTATTTTAATAAATTTACCTTTAAAAATCTTTGCTTATAAATAAATTTTCGATAGATACTTTTAAAATTATTAAAATTTAAGTTGTTGTGATAAGTCCTGAGAAACTATTCGAGACGAGAACGTTGTAACGAAAAAAAAAAAAGAAAAAAAGATGCTTGGAGGTGCTGGGATTTGAACCCAGGACTTTCAGCATGCGAAGCAGACACTCTACCACTGAGTTACACCCCCGATTGATAAGACAGTTCTTAAATGTGTTCTAGACTGTAAACTGCCTTTATTCCCTTCTTTTTATGAACTTGATATCGCACAAGATGGAGAGACTAGTGTTTTTATGCGTCGTTTAATTTTAATAAATCCTCAAATATTTCGACTTAATCATATAATCAAGTATACAGGGTGTCACCTAATTCACGCCCACTATATTTACACAGCGATATTCCTTTATCAAAAAATGAGTCGAAAAGTCCTAAGCCAGTTTTTTCTATAATGCTTAGTAAAGCAGTAATTATCTTATTGAGTAAAATCAATCCACTCGGTGCCGTCTTTTAGCCGGCAGTACGTCAGTGAGCCTGATGGTAGTATGAGTGAGCGCACACTACCAGCGGCTCACTGACGTACGCCCGGCTAAAAGACAGTACTGGTTGGATTGACTTTACTCAATAATTACTATTTTACATGCATATATTACTATAGATTTCATAGCTTACCGATTTTCCAAATGTTACCTATTTTTCATTTTGCATAAATATTTTTAAAACATGCCTTATATGAATTCTCTTGCAGTTCCAATAATACCGGAATTTCTCTACGATATCAAACATCCTAACGCAACATTAAGCGAGCACCTGGAAGGAAGCGCATCTCATCAAACTACGGTCATCACCACCACGTCGCCAACAGCAGCAACAACGCCAAAATGCACTTGTGCTCCAAATATATCGGTTGCATCTCCATTGGAATTTTTACATGTTACAACTCCTTCTATGAATCTATCAGGTAAATCGTGCTTTGTCGCATTATTTCTTATTGCGGATAAATAACAAAATAATGCTCTGAAAATCATTGCAAAGATTATTAACCAGTGCACTGATGGACCCGAAATAAACGTTTTGTATACCAAAACTGGTGACAGCGACTGATTTTGTATTTTACATGGAAACTAGATGAGTACGTGAACAGCATCAAAAGTAGTGACAGCTCCCAGTGACAACTAATGACGTCTTTCTCATATGATTTGATAGACGGTAATAACTACTTATACCACTATATGTGGTCAAGTAAACTAGCGCATATGAGGGGTGTGTGAAGTTCGCACCCCTATTTTAAAATATCTTAGTTCTGATTAGAGTTCCAGCTTCTTTTCGAAGAGTATAAGAGTATTTTTATGTTTGTAAAAAGAGTTCCGGCGATTAACACTTTGAAAAAGGCAATTAAAAAATGGAATGATAACTTCACACCCAACTTTAAGACCAAATAGTTCTGAATAGCTCATCTGAAGCATTTTGACGAGTATTCGAGTTCCTGATAAAAGAAAAAAAAATGTTTTCTGATTTTTTCAAAAAACAAAAAAATAGAGAAGTTCGATTTAAAGTCAGAATAGTTCTAAGTAACGCATTTGATTCCTTTCAAAAAATTCTAGAGTTCCTAATAAGTAAAAAATTGCAAAACCTTCCCATACAGACAAAAAAGATATCTTTTAGAATTCTAAAAGATATCTTGCCATGTCTTTAGATGTCTTAGATGTCTTAGATGTCTTAAAGATATCTCAACGATATCTTAAAAATACTTTTTAAGATATATACACGATATGATTGAGATGTCTTGAAGATACCTTAAAGAAATCTTAAAAAATAAATCCATATTGGAAAAATGAATTATAAAGCGGGGAGCAAAGACTCCTACATACCGCATAATGCATAACGCGTAAGGAAATGACTCAATCAGAATCCAATTCATTTCAATCTCCACGAGGGAAGTATAAAGGATTGGTTCATTCCTTTATGCGTTATGTAGAAGTCTGTGCTCCGTTTCACAGCAGACCTTCGAATGTCGAATATCTTCTTAAAACTCCCATCAAAACGCCTGCAACTCTACCACTAACTAGTGGCGATCCGGCTAGTTAAGAAGATATTCGAAGATGCAACGGATGAAATTCGACTAAGCCCCGTTTTACACGTATCCGACACTGGACTACTGACACCGGGTATCCGATCGCGAAGTGTATGGATTAATATGGCATTTACACGTTTGTCCGATAGCCGATTTGTGAAAACGAAGAAAATTGATCGGATACCTGGCATCGGTAGTCCGGTGCCGGATACCTGCGTGTGAAACGAGTCTTAGGGCCAAAGCACATATGACAGTCGACGTCGTGGACGTAAGTAACGCACAAGCTTTGGCGTATCCTGATCTGTCAGGTCGGGGACTACGACCGTCATATATCGCTACGCCATGTTATGTGCTTTGGCCCTAAATCTTTCTGTCCGTAAACGGTATACGGGCACGGCACGGTTATGTTTAAATCGATCTTAAATCAGAAATATATTAACGGAGGGAGTTCGTTATACGAGCAATATTGATATAAATCTCGCAGCATCGAGACATACGCGTATAATTGATTAAAGATGTAACGATAAGATTATCGTAAACAATATCAACGAGTAAAACGCATAATTTAATGCATCGAGTACAATTTAATGCACCGGGTACAGACATTCATGATGTATTAAAAAGTTGAAAGTTACGTGCAACGTGCGTAACTTTCTTTCATTTAAAAAAGAAATGTATAATTTTATGAAATAATGAGAAATTCTTTTTCTATACGGCTAATTCACTGCAAATCCAAGTGTGTTATTTTAACTAAAGCTCTTCTTACACATTTCTTGTCGTTTTGAATGATGCCATTTAACATGGTTGAACATTTTAATATGATTGAACGTGTTGATTTAACACGCAATAAAACATGTAAAACGAGCTTCAGTCAAATGTGTCATTTTTAAACGTTTATGCGTGTAGAAACAACACACTTGGATTTACAGTGTCTGGGTACGATAAAACGGCTTACAATTACAATTAATTACAAAGTATTCTATATATATGGAGGGGTTAAAGCCATAGTAGTGTGTCAATTTTTTTAACCACCTTTTTTTTCTTCTTTTTTCAACACATATCTGCATGTGTAGACTGCATCTATGAACTTAACTCGATAGGTTACAAAAAGTGACTTACACCACTATGGCTTTAACCCCTCCATATAATCATTATTCTATATATTCTATATAAATAAAAAATGGTACAGTTACTATAGTTGTCCCTACGCTATTAAATATTAACAGATAAAATTTAAATCAATACATTTAAATAACATTTTATTCTTTTTAATTACTATGTATGTCGAAATTTATTATTTTAACACAAAGAATGTTATTTTAACTCCATTGATTAGTCAAATTAATAATTAAATTAACATCGATCTGTCCGGGATAGTCGTTACAAGTGAATCGTACAAGTAAATTCGCCTTTACGTATGACGAGTGAGGCGTATCATCAGAGCCCGCTCGGCGACCGGGCGGAAATGGTCTTACTTCGCGTGGCCATAATACTAGAAGCGAGTTCACGCCGACGAAACTGGAAACGATCAGTCAGATTACGTGATCGGAGGCACTGCTGGCCGTGTACCAAACCCGCGGCCGACCGACCGGTCGCTCGCCGATCCGCGTTAAATACGCGATCGCGTATGCACGTACTCGTTCTCTCTCGGTCGGACCTAGTACCAGTAATCACGCTGGCCACGGCAGCCTCGCTCCCATCCGCGTTGCGAACAGTGGTAAGACTACTACCTTTTGTAAATCGTGGCAGAAAGGAAAAAAGTGGCGAATCTGTGTTAGAATCCGAAGATTCAAGTGGCTTGAAAACTACGCTGGTGCGAGCACTGTCGTATTGTATCGAAGGAGTCAGGCTGTCAAGGGCCCTTGATTCTCTGCACGAGTCTCTTTGGGCCTGGGGTCAGAGTCAGTTACTGGTCTGGTGATGCGAATATATAGCTTCTCCCAGTCAAGTCACGCGCTCACCTCCCAATGGTCTCGCTGGACTGCTGCAATGGGGCTGTTCCGATGCAGCACGGCTCGATCGCAAGATCCGATGTCGGCTGGCCAGCGCGTTCTGCAGCAACCAAGTGGCGTCAATGGCGATCTGACTGAACCTCTAAGAGCCTGTAGTGATACGGGCCCAAGTACCGCTGGTGAGTTGTGAAGCCAAGGAAAAGCATGGTTATCTGGGGAGCTCTCAGCTGTCAATCCGTTTGCTCCCTAACACGCAGTAAACATGAAAAAGTCAAAGAATGAATTTTCACGCCCGAGTTCTTAGATGGTCCGGACACTACGTGCACGATGCGGAAGTGGTAACTCGATCAGTGCGAAGACACCCAGTGAGTGCGTAGCTGGCCCTTCGAGAGTAGAAGCCAGTTATCGAGTGTAGAACGATTACGCCTCTTGACGCACGAGACCAGCGACCAGCTCGTCCCAAAATATATCGTGGTCGAGTTGAGAATAAGGTAAACCCAAACGCTATTGCCCGTCCAAGAGGTCAGATGGCTCAACAACAACAACCTCAGCCTCAAGGGCAGAAAGGGCAAGGTGGCAAGAAGATCCAACTGCCACGAACTCTTAACAAACCTACGAATCTACCTACACCTGAACAACTTAAAGGTGTCACGCTGGCAGCGGATGATCCAGCTCGAAACACTCTGTTTGTTCATGGTATTAATATCCGTGAAGTGGATGCCGATAGACGTATCACCCCCGCCGCTTCATCTCTGATAGAGGTGAGCAGGGATATGTATCGTGAGTTCGTAACTGATGACTCCAACATCCAAAAAAGCATCGTCCCAGAGTACCTTGATCGTGCCACGAGTAGTCCCCAGTAGCATTCTTCTCCTTCTTTGTACATTTTATGGCATTTAATCCCCCTCGAGATCACATAACGGCCAAGACCAAGTTGAAAATAATAAATACAGACTCGACAGATTCAATCCAAACTCGGCGCTGATTGCATCAGCAATCTTCAAAAATTATTCAGGACAAAACACGTCCGAACATGTCCATGGTCTCGACGAGACTTGCCCCCAGTATCCGTGTCAAATTAAAATAGAAATAAATAGTAGTAAGTTATTTCGTGAATGGATATCCATCTGTGTCAAATGCAGTGCACGGGCACTGCGTTTCAAGCATGCTCGGCGCCGGGGATCGACTCGCAACGGTGGCGGGAGTCTCGTCCGCTTCTCCCACGTTGCAAGGCCGGCCAACTTCGACTCCCCGGCTAAAGTAAAAGATAATCGCATGCATGGGCTTGGAACCCTTAAGGGGGGTCGTTCAACACCCCCCTTAAACACGTGAGATTCGTGAGACAACTATGTGTCATTAAATGAGTCTGTAGTTTCAATCAAGAACGTATAGAGCTGTCATCGACTTCGTACGACAAAATATTATTTCTTTTTTGTTGTGACTACTGTCAGAAAAGGCGGATGATCCTTCTCGTGATGAAGTAAGATTTCATGTTGCACAAAGAAAAATTAAACATTTAAGTATTTTTAACCTTTTGTCCTTTCTGTCACGATTCACAAAAAATAATATAGCGTAACAAATAATAATGTTCACATGACAATTTTGAATGCCATTATCACACTAATCTACTGAGCCAGTTAAAATAAATATTAACTCATTACGCGTTGTTAAACCAATTTGTCATAACTTTCTATTTTCCCTCGTGTGTAAAATATAGATTCTTAAAATAGCTACTGTTGGTGGCGTACAATAATTCTTTTGATATAACATACTGTTGTCTGTTCCTACCATAAATTTCACTGATTTCTCATCCTTAGACTCAAGGTCAACAGTTGAGTCTTCAAAACGTTTCACCCCTTTAAATACCACTGTGGATGATTGTAAATTCATACGTATAGTTTTATTTATTAGATCATAGAAAATTTCAAACGCAATGTATTATAAGCGTATCTGTAGATGAAACATAGATGTCGAGATTCTAATTACCTGATATATCACCCAAAGTGAAATTTGATAATAAAGCTGATTCAGGCGGATACATTATAATAGTGGTATATGAACCGCTAAATATGTTTTACTAGTACATATATAAAATTTATTACACTTATATGCAAACCAGTTTGACGCGTAACATTCATTTGAATCATATATTGATCTGTTTCTGGAAACGATGGAGACTTTATCGCATTCATGATCTTAAAAAGATACATAAATCGATCAATTCTTTATGTATGGTCAAAATACAGTAGGTTCAATATGTGATTCTTAACTCTTGTTAAATCTTGATGAAGATAAAAATGGTCTTTTCCTTATGCTTTTTGGCTCATTTTCCCTTTCGGGATTAAATCGACTATTATTCCATTCGGTGATAACTTATAAATACAAAATCGATAAAGTAAAAGCGGTTGGTACTTAGAAACAAAGACGGTTGATTGCATCAGCAATCTTCAAATTTTTCGGGACAAAACACGTACTAACACGTTCACGGTCTCGACGAGAATTAGATAAAAATGTTCAGATATATACTGTCTGTCTTTTACAGGTAATTTCAGTAGAGACATCCTAAACTTCTGCAGAAATTTGCTTCTCAGCTATTATACATATTTGCCTGTCCGCTGAATCTCGATCAGTCGAACTCAAGATTATAAAATTCTCTACTGATTCGATAATATTCCGACAACGTTCAGATAAAGAAATTATTAGACTAATGCGTGTACAAATGACAACAACTAACTTCTTTTATATACATTTCTTTTTATATACATTTCTTTTATATACGGTTTTGCTAAAATATCTAAAAATTTAGCTGAATACAGATCTAAAAATAATGTTGTGCTATCTAAAAATTTAACTATAAGATACAGATCTAAAAAAAATTTTGTTGCACCATCAAAATAAATATAGTAAGTCGCTGAAATATGATGATTCTGTAAAAAAATTTTGACATTTTAGCAATCAGTTTGTTCTACATAATTGTTTTGATGGACCAACAAAATTATTTTCAAATCTGTATCTATATAAATTTCTAGATACTTCAGCAAAACCGTTCTTTCCGTGTACTGCATATATACAGTTTTTTAAATAAAAATATGAATTATATCGATTTCTTTGCTATGCAGCAACGAGAATGCAGCAGCACGGTGCTGCTTATTAACCCTAGGTATGCACAGTGAAGTCTCCAAGACCCCAGCCCAGCAGCTTCCTTTTTTCGCGTTCCTAGAAACTTTTGTCCCATATATTCTTTTCTTTTTACTCGTATATCTCAGAACTCTTTAATTCTATCTTTTGTACATTATGGGCCTATTCCTTGATCGATTCTTGATCGATTGAAAACAAAAATAATAATAAACTGAAATTCATTTTTACTGAAGATACGATGACAATGAGATGAGGTCTCCGAAACCCCACAGTGTATAAGTGTATAGACAAAATAAGACTGTGTATACCTAGGATTAAAAAAGATAACATGCAATTTATTCACGCTCATGTACAAAGTAACGTCGACTACGCAGAAATTATTGATAATGATAGTACGGGTCCAAAATTCGGTTTTGTGAAGCGCAAACGAAAGCCAAAGACTTGCAGAGTTTCTTATTCACGCATCATGGAAATGCACGCCCTTAAGGAAATCCTATGTCGATAATGGCAACATTTCTAATCCTGTTTTCTCTATATCTGTCCTTGTCTAACTATAGTAATCTGTCTGTTCGATCGCTGCGCTATCTCTCGCTACACGCAATACTGCTTATCCTATCAACCTGCATGTGCTTTTGCACATATAAAAGTTAAAAGCATGCAACTTTTTTTCTAGGGTTTTAATCTTAGCTCTAATTCCATAATATTGTTCTTAAATGCTTTCCTTAGAGAGCTTGTATCTCATTTTGTACATATATACTGTAGTATTTTTGTACAAGCAAATATTGTCGCCAGTGACAGCTCTATGCGCCCAAATTTTTAATTTTTGTTTCGTTTTTTATGTAAAGCCGACCCTAGCCTTCTACAATATTTGTGCGTACTTTGATTCTGTAAAAGAATTTTGCAATTCCGTAAAGCCAATTAAAAGTTGTATGCTTTTAACTAAATGTCGGTAATTATTGCCACTATAGGATTTCCTTAATCTACACATACGGAAAGAACGGTTTTGGTAAGGTATCTAAAAATTTAACTAGATACAGTCTGAAAATAATTTTCTTGCATCATTAAAATAATTATAGTAGGTCGCTGTGAAGTATGATGATAATGATGTAAAAAATTTTGATATTTTAGTAATCAGTTTCATTGTTTTACAACATTATTTTGATGATGCAACAAAATTGTTTTCAGATCTGTATCTAGCTAAATTTTTAGATATTTCAGCAAAACCGTTTTTTCCGTGCACCATTCTTCTGTACACTCTTTACAAATATAGAAAGAGGATATCAAAAAATAAAAATGCGTTAAGTCATTACAATATTTTAAATTTACGTGAAAATCCATGTACACGGGAAATCTCGAGATTTTTCTCTTCTTCTCTCTCTCTTTCTCTCTGCAGTAACAAAAGCTCACGTTTTCACGCCAAATCGCGTGTTACGATATCGTATTAAAACTTATAATAAACGACCGTTTCGGCCGAACTTCAACCGATGACATATAATGTGCGCCTTTAAATATCAAAAGAAAAATACATAATTATACTCAATGTATACAAAATAGAAAACAATAGACGTTTAACTTGTACACGTAAGTGAATATCATTAATGTATATTACAAATGTGTACTTGGCGCCTTTTTATTACCTATTTTGTAAATTACATTTACGTGGTATCATTAACAAAACGATATTTTTACAAGCTCGAACTATTCAGTATATCCGCTGTAATCTACTTTTCAAGTACTCTTTTGTGAACGATTCATCATTATATACTGTAGGTACCAATAAATTCTATATAGTAAAAACACAAGATAAATGTTATTTTTCTTTTTTTCTTCTTTTTTTTTTTTTTTTTTTTCTTTTTTCTTTTTTTTCTTTTTTTTTTTTTTTTTTTCTTTTTTTTTTTCTTTTTTTCTTTTTCTTTTTTCTTTTTTCTTTTTTTTCTTTTTCTCTTTTTTCTTTTTTCCTTTTTTACAAGTACAACTAATTCCATTGAAAAATGATTAAATGTCTAATACGAAATCTAAATTTGTGGAATATAAAGTTTACCTTTATTTTGCATATAATAGAAAAAAAAATCTTATTAACTATTTCGGCTTGTGCGGAGGGAAATTATTTAATTTTCAGATCCTATTAAGGTATAAAGGTACCAATACCCGAACACTTAAAAATAGGTAAATGTACCAATGCCTGGAGACGTACCTATGTCTGGATACCTTTAAAAAAATATAAATTTATGGAATTAAACGTTTGGATACCATAACTAAAGTTTCAAACTACAGGAAAAAATATTTTTATCTTTGATTTTAATTCGCGTTATACTTATAAATAATAAAGGTGTCCAGATATAGGTACATATCCGGGTATTGGTACTTTTAACTTAATTTCTAAATGTTGAGCAAAACATAATATATTAACTTCTTAATGGCTAGTTGAGATATTCAACTTCGAGGATGCAACGCGTAAAATTCGACTAAGTCTGCATAAAATTTTTTTTGAAAGTTCTGGACGTTCTGATAAGAGTTCCGTTTTTTAGTGTAACTCGAAGTATTCTGAAAGGAATTTCTATGATCGAAAACAATCCGGTCACTAGTTAAGAAGATATTCGACTTCGAAGGTCTGCCGTTAACGTCATTTGCGTAAGTTTTGATGATAATTTTTTAAATAATTCTAAGGTTTTGGAATTTTTTCTTTTATCTTTATCGACTCTGCCGTCGAAATTCTTCAGATGAACTATTCGGAACTATTCGGTTTTAAAGTTTGGTGTAAAGTAGTGTTAATCGCCGGAACTCTTTTCATAAACATAAAAATACTCCTATACCCTTTCTAAAAGAAGCTGGAATTCTAATCAGAACTATCGATTGCCGGGTCGCTATTAGATAGAAAGCGAAGTCCAGCTTTTAATAACGTTGCCGACGTTACAACAATTTCGAGCTTTGGAAAGCCCATGCCGCCATCGCGCTTAGATGCTTATAGCAGATCGTCAGACATTACGGTAGACATTGGGAGATACAATGAGAAACTGTTTAACCAAGATCGCGAGTCCATACCGTTAAGAGAATCATAGTTACTCTCACCGTTTACCCGCGCTTGCTTGAATTTCTTCACGTTGACATTCAGAGCATTGAGCAGAAATCACATTGAGCGAAAACATTTGAGGAGTTAAAAAAAGAAAAATAATTATAAGACGACAGCTTTATTTATTGAAATGCTCTCAAAATGGTTTACATTACGCAAACTTTTGGTTTGCGAAACAAGATCTGGTCACACTTTTATTCGAAAGTTCCATTAATTTTTTTGTAATGGAAAAACAAGCAGCAATATTTGGTCTGATGCTGGATTCGAACCCGAGTTCTCGCGGTTATGCCACGACGAAAGGAGTCGCCGCTTTTAATATTCTTTAATCCCACAAATAAGACCTTTATTATGAACTATTACTATTATTATAACACTTAGATCACTTTTAATTACTTCTTCTTTTCTATATTTTTATAATGTCCCCAAACTTCCTTACCTTAAATCTCATCATTCTAATGTAATTAAAATATACCCATTTACTTGACTATGATAATAAATATTTTCTCTATTTTTGATCCCTCAACATCTATAAATCTTTCTTTAAATTGATTAAGTATATTTAGACCACGCTGCTCTTCCGCATCCGGGCCTTTGCTAAATGCTACGAAATCACGGAGTCAAAGTGCACGATATACTTACTTCGCGAATTCCATTAGTCGCATTAGGAAAAAAAGGAGATGAAAGATCTGAAAATAATTTAATGAAAAAGTAATTTCTATATGTTCGTGATTTGTTTCGTGACATGGAAATCGGTAATAAAAAAATTTTTAAACCAGTATCAAAGTATCGTGATAACACAAATTTTTATAGATCAAAATATTTAATAAGCGAACGAGGATACTTATACGAGTTATACGTACTAAGTGGCCGATTCACTCAAGACTGTATAGAAAATTTATTTTCAAATATCAGAAAAAAAATTTCCCACTCCAAACACATGACAATTTAAGCAAAGTTTAAAAATCTTAAGTGTTTCCCGACGGGGTCCATGCCTGGGAGCGGGGTAAGCCATCGCTCCGGACAGCCGTGTCTGTGGCAGTGTGGCCTAGCGGGAAAACGCCGGACTTATAACGCGCGAAAAAGCGGGTTCGAGATTCAAGTTCACCTGAGCCGCCTGAACGGTTTCGAAATTAAATTAAATTAAATTAAATTGGCTTTCGTGCCGGTTGGTCCACACGCAGTAACTTGAGGACTACTACGTGTGTGTGAGACCTTATATTTGACTTAGATATCCTTCAATGTTTTCTTAATAAGAGTGTATTAAAAGGATAGGGGGATATCCGATAGGAGGTGAAAAGACTGACTGACGTCATAGCGATATAACCATCGTCCATGTACATACCATCGGAATACGTTAACAATAGGAAACCTTATAAGATAAAAGAAAGCCTAAGATAAAACTTTAGGACTACCGTATCTTAGAAAAATAACTTAAGTGATTAAAAACTAATATATTAACGTTTAAATAAGATGTATTTTGTCTCACAAAACTTTTTTACGTGATCGTTTAATTTTCCAAATTATAAGGCAAAATGTAGAACATGTAAAACAAATCGGAGAAATTGCCGTTATACTGCAGATTTACTAAAATCGTTTCTAATTTGGTAAAGCAAGCATACAATATGTTATAGCACCAAGCAAAATAAACCAGATGATGAGGATGACGTAACAATAGACGTCTATAAACCTACGGAATTTCGAATAGTAGACCTAAAGCGGATAAACTTAAACAAAATTGGTTTTGATAAAATTTATGTAAAAAGTAAAAAAAATGTAACATATTAATATAGATCGGGAGAGTATTATACTTATACTCTCCAAAAATTAAACACCAAAAATAAATATATGATTAGTGCCTCGTGCAGCAGTTTTGCACAGTTATATATATAATATTTCTACCAAATATATAGGTAATTTATTATTCACAGAAATCTTTTTATCATCCACACATTATCACTTTTTATCATTTTTATCTACTAGTTATCATATTTTGGAAAAAAAAACTTAATATACGCGTAACAGTAGTGATGCCAATATCCTTAAAATAAAAAAAGATTCCAACAGAATACAGAATACACTTATGTAACCACAACATTTTCGATAAAAATTACGATGTACCTGACGACCAACGACAAAATTTTCAAAATTTTCAAAATTATAAGCTAAAATGTAGAATATGTAAAAGACTAGTGTCTTATCTAGCAAACCGATAGCTGCCAATATCAGCATCAAAAAATTAAATTCGTCGGCTGAAGAAGACACTGTGTGTTCGAAACGTCCCGTCATATACCGTTATATATCCGTCATATATATGTAAGTAATGAGATAGAATGAACTTACCATCTGCAGTAATACATGCATGGCAACATAAGCTTAGAATACCAGATGACATCCTGCCATATACTTTTCTACATGGCAATACAAGGAGATGTTGCTCCATCTGCTCTTACCCAGATATATGTAAAAATGCATATTATCGAAAAGTGAAGTCTGTCTATGAAAGCGACTTGGGAATATATTGGTACCCCTTACCCCTAGAATCTAGATACAGGATAACCATGGAATATGTAAAATGTTTCCCAGCATGTCGGCTATTGACGGATGACATAGACTTTTTTTAATGGTCTCAATGGTTAAGTTCGATTCACGTTTTTTTTAACGGCGAGTTTCTTCAACAAGTTTTAGGAACTGAGCCCATATTCCATTCCTGCCTACCGACAACTGTCGATTCGATAAGTGTCGTTGTGCAGGTTTTCGTGTTTCGGTTCATATCGTGTAAAAGCTGCGCCGACACCGTTAACGACACCGACGACTTTCGGATTTTAGCAAAACAGAATTCGGGCCCAGAGCTATTAACGTATGATTTTATACTGATTTTATACGCGGACGGAAGCTCTCAAAGTACGCCGAGCTATCAAAGTATTGTCATTGAGAGTACAGAAACAGCCACGGCATCTAGCGATAAAGAAATCATTATAAATCTTTGCGATTATTGTCATGCTAAAAGAATCGATACCGTGTTTCTGCTATGCAGATGCATCATATGCTGCTCTGAATGTGCGGAAGGCGTAGACAAATGCATATTCGTAATCGAAAAGTGAGTTCTACTATTTCCCTTGATCTTTATTATGAAAAGTTTTTCTGGTAGACTAGTGCCCTTATATTTGCGAAAACTGTATTAGTAATGTAAAGTTTACTGTATTAAAAATTTCTACTTACTATTATTTTTATGAATATTCTATTTGTAAGTTAGATATCAAGAGACACGGTAGTGTCTCGCGCCAAGTACACGCGAAGCAAGGACCGCACTGTGACTCTTTTACGCGACGCGACGAGTTGCGAGTACTCGAGATGTTGAGATCTCAATAACGAGTGAACGGATCAAGTTCTAAGTAGGCTTGATCGATAGCTTGGGTCGATTTATAAAGAAAAGTGTTTTTATTTTTCCGCTACGTGTCCTACGAGCGGAGATATTGCAATGCAAAGTCCAAATGTGAAAATTATATATTAAGATACGTCGTCGTCTACGTCGTTGTCGTCGTCTCTCAAATCAAAGGAACGTAACTTTCACTACTTTCAACGGTACATGGCTCTTGATTTCCGATAAGTCGCACGCGCATTATTATCGATCTAGTAGATAAATTAGGTCGATAGACTTATCGGTCAGGAGGAAGATTTCTATTTAGGTAAATTAGGTATTATCAACGCAGCGAGTAAATCCATTCGAGTCGATATAAAATTATACGACATGACTTATATGAAAAGGCTCTGTGAAGCTACCGTTACGGTCAACTTTACCTATTTGCCCCATGTACCAACTAGAATCGGTCTCCCCTAGCTGCGATGGAAACAAAAAAAAAAGCAATTATAAAAGTTGATGGTCACAAAAAGAAAATAACCTCTTTCTCCCAAGAGGGGAAATCTGACCTTAAAGTCGTGAAAAACGCAATTTTATCATCGAAAGATGATGCAGTGTCTCAAAATATAAAAAACTGCATTGATGTGATGGTTGAAATATTCGACACAGATATTAGTGCGAAAGTGGAATTGAGTAGCAACGAAGTCTTGGACAATGTGTTTGAACTAGACATCAAAGTAGAGAGAAGTGATAGAGGCAATCGGAGCAACGCGCGGTAAATAATCCGCAATCAAGTCAATAATAAAATATATTAGTTAACAAATTCGTCACTAGACATCTCAAATCCAAGTGCTTTATTTAATACACTTTTTTGTAGTCATTTTTTATACGTTTAAAAACGTATTCAATATAAAAACATAAAGTGCTTTTTTTCAAACAATCGACAAAATATTGTTAATGTCAGTAATTTAATATTTCCGCACCCTCTTTCCTGACTTCAAAAATAAAAATACAAAGTTAATTCCATTAATTAATCATGAGTAGTTTCTTGGATAAATTAAATCTTTATAAAAATTGTAATGTGTTGTTAAATTTTCAAAATAAAGTAATGTATAAGTTAAATAAAACGCTTAAAGTGTATTTTCTATAAGCGGATTAAGCGTTTGTTACTTTAAACGCTTTTTCGATTAATAAGTGTTTCATTTTAACTCAATTTTAGTGTTTTATATTTTGTGTGTAACGCTTGAAAACGCTTTATGTGTTATATTGAATAGTTATATTGACTACGTTTCTAAACGTCTAAAAAGTGACTACAAAAGTGTATTAAATAAAACAAAAACTACGTACATGCAACGGCACAGCGCGTGCTGTGTACGCCACGAAAGGAAGAAAAACAAATATCAAAATCGTGTACCGGTCGATTGCCGCACGAAATATTTAACGCTTTATGAAATATTCGCGCCCGATATTCTGTTTCTGGTATTTGAAATCAATTTCAGTGCATGGGCTATCATAACATTGAATTTAAATCTAACATTTATTTGAAGTGTAATATCGAATAACTCATTTTATCGTAAATATAATGTATCTGCCTTAATTTATTATTATTATTTTACGCCAAATTATGTCCAAGAGAAATGAAATTGTTATTTTTATTATTTATTTTTATTATTTAATAGAGAATTTTTCTTGCAATGTTATTAAATCAAGTATAAACGCTCAAAAGCTTTGCAAAATACTGGAAAAGAATCAACAAATGCGTGAGTTACATTGCAATCCGCTTTACAGTTTAGACGTTTTTAGAGAGCTACGAAACTTATGTCCAAACTTGGAAATAATAGAATTATCAAATTCTCTAACATCGCAGGATATTAATGTCCTTTATCAAAATAACTCAACTTGTCATAAAAAAAATGTGACAACACATATTCTCCTCGGGTTTATTAAAAGTATATAAATTTCTCGCATCTCTCAAAATTCAGAAATTTAAAGCATAAAAAAAATAAAATTATATTTCTTATATATTCTTCTTTTATAAAACTAATTTATTAAAATCATACAATTTTACTTCTTCTAGCTAGAAAGTAAAAGTTAAGCAATTACGTTTTATTAGTTTTGTCCTTATAAGGATTAGAATCTCGAAAGTCGTGCTCGAGTCCCGCTCGGGTTTTGGCTACGTCGCCGGCTACTTTGTTTTTTTCGAAAGACGCACGTTCGAGACAATTTTACATGGAAATGCACATCAGAGGTATCCGAGTACCGTGCCTCGCCTCTCCTGTAAGTACGCAACGGTTCATGTTCGTGTGACGCGAGTAATCGCGCTCGCGAATGCGACCGCTATGCCGTCAAGCATGTATGCAGGTCGTAAGCATGTAACCAGAATAGAGAATTTAAAAACCAGAATAGACAATTTAAAAAACAGATTAAAGACTTGAAGAAAGAGATTGAAGACTTGAAAAAACAAATGAACGCAGAATTTAAATATTTGAACCGAAAGATCAGAGTTCAAAAACACGTTTTGGATATTAGAATTGGGAGTAAATTAAAAAAACAAATTAAAGAATTGAACTCAAAGTTCCATCAGTTTCATGCACAGATCTCTCAGAAGATTAGATGACAAATTAAAGCACTAAATCTTTAAAAGTGTGTGTTTGACAGAGAAAGACATTAATTGTAGAAATGGCGAGATTGCTATCGACAAATTGCTTTCGACCAAATCATTGAGGTCATTGAGCTCATTTAAAGAGATCAATGCCATTAAAAAATTTAAAAAATCAAACGAGAAATCACTTCAACAACAGATTCAACAGCTCAAAAAATTAAGCGAAGAATTAAAAAAAATTAAACGAATTAAAGAAATCAAACGAACAGCTCAATTCAAGCTTAATGAGTTCGAAAAAGAACTGGCTGATAGTAACAAAAAATTAGAGCATTTACCAACTTAATATGGGTTTTAACCTTAGGCGAGGCCGCACAAATCATTATAGTTATAATATTCTTGGGCACAGTACCAGCTGAAAAAATTCACAAATAAAAAAATTTTCTTTTTAATTCATGCTTGCACATACAACTCTCTTTGGGTCTTCATTATACTATCTTAAAGTACTATGTGGCTTCCTCATTTGGAGACTTGAAAATGTTCGTTTTTTAACATCGTCTTACAGACGATCGTACTATCATCCGATGAGCGAAAAATCAAGCATCCAGACGATAAAGGATGGGTAACGCTGCTCCTGCTTTCTAGTTTCAGAATAAGTTCTAAATAAAATATAATTTATTAATGTCACGGTAAATATAGAAAGAACGTTACGTACGTTATTTACGTTTTATTTATTTGAATTAAGAAAGTAATTGAAGAAAAGAATATAGGAAATTTACAAAAAACATGACATTTTGTTTTATAACAGACATAAAAGTAAACATTAGACGAGGTCAAATGTAATGGCATAACAAAACTCGAATATCCTCCCTAATCTGTTACAATTTTGAAAGTAAAATCTGAACAATTTATCCATGCCACATTTTTATTTTATTCTGTATTTTAAACTAAGTAAAGAAGAAGAGATGACAAATTAAAGCAGTGAATCTTTAACAGTGTGTGTTTGACAGAGAAAGACATTAATTGTAGAAATGGCGAGATTGCTTTCGACAAATTGCTTTCGACCAAATCACTGAGGTCATTGAGCTCATTTAAAGAGATCGATGCCATTAAAAAATTTAAAAAATCAAACGAGAAACCACTTCAACAACAGATTCAACAGCTCAAAAAATTAAGCGAAGAATTAAAAAAAGAATTAAACGAATTAAAGAAATCAAACGAACAGCTCAATTCAAGCTTAATGAGTTCGAAAAAGAACTGGCTGATAGTAACAAAAAAATTAGAGCATTTACCAACTTAATATGGATTTTGACCTTAGGCGAGGACGCACGAATCATTATAGTTATTTGTGTAACAAGTGCGGTAAGTTGAAAATTCACGGGTGCGGGTGGACGCACGAGCCGAAGGCGATAGTACTTTAAGATAGTATAATGAAGACCCAAAGAGAGTTGTATGTGCAAGCATGAATTAAAAAGAAAAGAGTGCGATCACCCGCACGCGTGTCCAATTTTCAACCCGCACGTGTTAAACACCCTACTTTATATTACAAGTGTGTGTAAAGTGGCCTATTACGCGCGTGACACGCGCTACTATTAGGGCTATTGCCATGGTGATTAAAAGTCGCAAAGCCGATATTAAAATAATTGAGATCCAAGTTACTTGTCAATATAGTCCCCAGGATCTGGCAAGTGCTAGGGTCATAGACCTAATAAACCTGGTACAAGGTTCAGGGCTGATCCTAAAGACCTAGCAAATAAAAGAGTGGGGAGGCACAAAAGATCAGTTAGATCTAGGTACCGTCGGGGGCCCTGGAACCACCCACTTTTCTATTACTATTACTACTACTTGTCAATATTCTATTCGAAGAGGAATATTACAAAATGCCAAGAAAAATGCATTCACTGGCGAACAAACCCAACAATATGTATTTGTTATGTGCCATAAAGTCATTGTGAGAATTACATTTACTCAAAACAATATTCTTAACTTGTCATGATATTTGAAAACTGTTAATAAGAAAATATTCTTGGTTGAAAGAAAACTTACTTAAAAGAAGTAAAATAAAATAAGGTAGAATTGACCTTTTGATCCGTCTTGCGGCTCGCGCGCGAAAGAAAAACAAGTGAAAACAAATATACATGTGAAGGGTAAAGGAACATCATTGTCGTGAATGTCATCAATGTCGTTTACGCGCGTGATCGCGCGCGTCGACGAAGGAGGACCGATGTCCCAAAAATTAGAAAAATTTAGAGCTGTTAGTACTTTACGAGAGTCTCGGAAGTCTCTCACAGGGATCGAACGGGAGTTTCGTCGTTTCGCGAAAAGTCGCGATCGCATCTACGATGCACAAGTTTCGGGAACGGGACGTTACGTCTCAGTTTTCGAGATCGCCCGATTTCGCGTGGACAGAATTGTCATTTACGTGTGCTGCCTCTCGAAGACTCTCACACGTGAGTGACGCGAGTCGGCTGGAAGGAATCCCATCGCTGGTCGTGGGATGGAACACGAGGAAAAAGGTAGTGATAAAAGATTATAGAAGGTCGAAATAGTGATAATAAATACAGCATCAATAATCGGAAAATGTTTTGCTTGATAATAGAAACAGTTCTGTATCGTTGTGTCACATCGTATGTTCACATCGACATTCTTAATTGGCGAATATACTGCGAACATATCGTGTCTGTTACAAAAATCGTACAAAATAGCGTGATAGAAATTTCATCGAGAATATCACGCTATTTAAAAGAGACGAAAAATGAATGGGGCTGAATTCGAGTATATTAACCAAGTTTGAAAGGGTAGGAATTTTTGAACACGAATGACGATCATAGAATTGCGATATAACGCTATAAATATTGACAATGTAACACGCACGCCGCTTAAGATGGTACAGTATACTTAGTCTTACCGTTAATAATTGATTTACGATAACGTGCATGTGTAATCGTCGAGTTGGTATACTTATGGAAAACTGCCACGAGCTTGCAGCGCAACCAGATCTCGTTTGAATATTCGTGAATTATTAATAATTGAATAATATTGGACAAAGGTAGTCAAATATTTGTAAAATGGCAAGTAAATATTTATAAAATGGCAACAGTGACGGATTTTACGGATTGGTCACTTGTAAATTTGTAAAAATGTTAAAAAAGATGTTATTGATAACAACAAGTTTTTCGCAGAACCATCACTTGTGACGAAAAGTTCATGTCTGTGCCTCTGGTGCAAACCATGAAAAATGAATTTTTACTTAATATGGTAGGGAAAATTAAAAGATCGAGAGAGATACCACGAAATATGTTGTCATGTACTACGTCTAATAATTCGAATTTTTTTTATTCTACTAATATGACATTACTTTCATATTTATCGCAACAAAATATAAGAGTTTCAGTATTATCTTCGTTATTCGTTACATAAACGAGAAAATGTAGTTCCTGATTTGGTAGCAATATTGAAATTTTAAAAAGTATTAAACTTATATGTGCCCTTGAAGAAGTTAAAGCCATATGTTAACTTAAAAATCTAGAAAATAATATCATATTTTAGAAAGGGATAAGAACACTTTTAGAGACGAAGAAGAGAAGAGCTTCTTGTTCAGTTACAAAATCTTTCGATACGTTCAAATAGGACAAACGCCTCACTGATTTTTTATTTTATTTTAGAAATTACCGCAGCCAATCTCACATTGCCGGAGACGAAGGAAAAAGAGCAGAGACATCGAGAGTTACTAGAAGAAACCGTAGCAGTAGGAATGATGTTCGCTTCCAAAGCTTTTGTTCAATTGTTGGCTAACCCCATAGTTGGGCCATTAACCCATAAGTAAGTTTTGCACTTACCCAAAATTTGACTGTCTTTTGTTCGAAATATATTAGATATTAGATTAATGCGAAAGAGATTTGTTATGCTTCCGTTGCATCAAACCGTGAACAAAACGCTTTAAAGGCAATTTTTATCCATCAAGATAGTCACTATTAATATCAAAAAATTTGTTCTATTTAGAAAGAAATTTTCCAATCCCTTTTTATAACAATCTCTTTCTCTCTCTTTAACTCTTTATCAGATCAATAATTTTAAAATAGAATTTTTTACAATAGAAATAACGTTAAAATAGAATTTAATCGGAAAATGGGAAATCTTTCTCCTTAATCTAATGTCAATAAAGTACCGATGTAACAAACAAAAAAATTTCGCAAAACGTGATAACATTTAGTCTGCGTTTCGTTTATTTACATTGGGAGCTATTAGGAAAACAAAAAACCTTATAATACATGTTACGTGTATTATATATTTTACCTTCCCAATAGCTCCCAATGGGAACAAACAAACGCAGGCTTAGGTTCAATTTTTAAATTTCTTATTTGTTTTTAGAATCGGATACAGCATACCTATGTTTACCGGATTCATTATCATGTTCCTATCCACGCTGATTTTTGCTTTCGGACGAAGCTACGGTATACTTTTCCTAGCGCGAGCTCTTCAGGGTATCGGTTCATCGTGCTCTAGTGTTTCCGGTAAAAGCTTACCTCTATTAACCCGCATTAACTTGGTGTTCACAAATGGCAATCTTATTAAATAACATAGAAAGTTTCCACACTCGTCTATTTTCTCCCATTTCTACACAAGCATCGTCATTGAAGAAAGAGCTCCTACGTCGCAACAGCATCGGTGGTTCAGTGGTAGAATGCTCGCCTGCCACGCGGGCGGCCCGGGTTCGATTCCCGGCCGATGCAAGAAAATATTTTGCTCTAGCGTTTCCAGTTTCGGCAAAATTTTTCAAAAAAATCGCACAAGTGGTTCTATTTTTTTTTTTTTTTTTCCAAACATTTAAATCTCATTGCATAAAAAATTGAAATTAAGTTGCAATGACAGTGCAACTTAATTGAGTTACGTAAATAATTAACAAAATAAAATTGAAAAAGATTGCATCGGCCGGGAATCGAACCCGGGCCGCCCGCGTGGCAGGCGAGCATTCTACCACTGAACCACCGATGCTGTTGCGACGTAGGAGCTCTTTCTCCAATGACGTAGTACGTGATTGTAATACTTTCTCATATACGATTCTCCGACAGGTATGGGTATGTTAGCGGAGAGATATCAGGACGACAAAGAACGCGGTAACGCGATGGGTATCGCGCTGGGCGGTCTGGCCCTTGGCGTCCTTATTGGCCCTCCATTCGGCGGAGTAATGTACGAATTTGTAGGAAAATCCGCCCCGTTTTTAATCCTTTCCGCGCTAGCCCTTGGCGATGGACGTGAGTATAAATGTGTAATAAAAAACACTTATCACGCGTAATTGACAAATTGTGCTTAATTTATATTTTGATTTACAGTTTAGAAATATTTCCTGATATGCGTGATATTATACCTCACATTCGCTTATAATCTTATATTATCGCATTCAAAAATAAAAATTTCTCTTAATGCTCATGTTTCATATAATTAATAATTTTTTGAAAAACTCAAGTATTGCAGCTTTTGATGCTTCAACCGTCGGTTGTGTACACGGAAGCGGAACCACCGTCGTTGAAGTCCCTTATCACCGATCCTTACATCGTTTTAGCAGCTGGTACGGGAAATCTACCTAGTTATACAAAATACGCCGTTTCGCGCTTCAAGTAAAAGACATAAGGGTTACCGGTATTCCAGGCGCGATAACGTTCGCAAATATGGGCATCGCTATGCTGGAACCGAGCCTACCTATCTGGATGATGGATACGATGGGCGCAAGCCGCTGGAAACAAGGGGCGACGTTTTTACCGGCGAGCATCAGTTACTTGATCGGGACGAATCTTTTCGGGCCGCTCGGGCATAAAATGGGCAGGTCAGTCCGGCCGGATATCTTGCCTCAAATAACATGCCAATTTTTTGCCAAAAATTGTCAAAAATATTATTGTATATCTAAAAAATACCTAGAAATATTTTTAAAACCTTATTCCCCGAAAAATAAACGTCAAGGGAAAACTCAAGTGATGAAAACTCGTATAAAAAAAATGTTCTATTTCTTGTAAAATTTTATTTTTATTCTTTATCTCTTTCTATGTCTATTTCTCAATAATTATTTTAAAAACAAATTTCAAAATGTAATTAATTTAATAAATTTAGTTAATTGAATATAGATACTTGACAAAAAATATTTTAATAATGGCAAAATTGCCAAATTCCGAGCTATATGTCGCCCGGGTAGCTCAGAGCATCAGACTGACTTTTAATCTGAGGGTCTAAAAACCAGAATGGACAATTTAAAAAACAGATTAAAGACTTGAAGAAAGAGATTGAAGACTTGAAAAAACAAACCCAGAATAGAGAATTAAAAAAAGAGATTAAAGACTTGAAAAAACAAACAAACGCAGAATTTAAATATTTGAACCGAAAGATCAGAGAGTTCGAAAACACGTTTTGGATATTAGGCATTGGGGGTAAATGCGAAAGAAATACGAGATATTTTAAAAGATTTGACTATTGAAGACAAACGGTTTCTTCAAGATAATTTAAAAAAACATGACTATTCGATAAATAAACTTAAAAAAGACTTATATACAATAATTGAAAATAGAAATATAATTGCTCACAGCAGACGTGATAAACTTGAAGAAATTAGAAAAAAATTTTCAAATTAGAATAGTTTGTTAAGGAATTTTGAAAAGATTTTCCTTAACACAAAAAATTTTAATTTATAAATTTAAATCTTAATATTTTATATAGGGTTCGAGTCTCTCTGTTCGGGCGAAAATATCTTTTGCAAGACGGCCTAACGTTTTTATCTCGATATGCGCTTGTTACAGATGGCTAGCTTCCCTGATAGGACTCGTCGTTATTGGTATCTGCTTGATGTGTGTAAGTATGCTTACATCCTTACCACCGAGAGAGCGAAACAACTGCCATTTAACGTCACTTGTGTCTACGTTATGACATAAAACGACGGAATTTCATCGACGACTCGACTAAAATTACATATGAATCGTAATGCAATAATACAGTAATAAAAATATTTATATATTTGAATGACTTACAAATGTATACATTTGTAAGTCATTCAAATTAAAAGATTTGTTAGAGACTCGAGAATCAGTAACCACGTTAATTGGACCACGTTAAAATGAGCTCGCGTAATTAAAGCTTTTAAAATATTTCGCTATATCAGAAAATGTATGAAAATTACTCGAAAAACCGTAATCTAGCAAATTTGTTCACGATTATACATATGGCAATTCCGAATATATGAGTTATATTGTCACATGCTTTTTGCGAATGACATAAAATAAACTATAATAAATAATTTCGACCAGGAACTGGCCAGACTACTTCACTATCAGATCAAGAATTTTTATTTCGACTTCATAAAATGGAAAGTTAAACTCGATGATGAGGAACCTATTAGTCTATAGAGCTATCTGTAGTGATAGAGTTTCATCATTTTATGAAATTAGTAAACAGAAATTTCTGATAGCCAATCAATTAAGTATATGCCCGCCTATCGTCGGTGAGAGCGTCGATCAGGACAGTAGTATTCCGTGGCTGTTCCTAATCTTATTTATTTTCAATTTGTTTCGCAGATTCCGTTAGCGAGAAGTATCGATCACTTGATCGTACCGAACGCGGGATTGGGATTCGCGATCGGAATGGTGGACAGTTCAATGATGCCCGAGCTGGGATATCTGGTTGACATAAGGCACACTGCTGTTTACGGAAGCGTTTACGCCATCGGCGATGTGGCGTTCTGCCTCGGCTTTGCTATAGGTAACATGCACATGACTAACTTCCGCGACATATATACTCGTAACGTATTCTGAGCATGTGTTTGCAATACGTCGAGCAAGGAATTTCATCTCACAGGATTGATTTGTGCCAAGTAAGTTTGGCGCTAAAAACATTATATTTGGATAAATGGTTGTTAAAAATATGTCCTAAGAAAAGGTTCGAATATATTGGGTCCTCCTAATTTACGCTCTAGCTCCTCTAAGTGCACACTAAGTGTATAATTACCAGGCAAGACAACTTTATTTGGGAAGACAAACCAAGCATTCTAAATAAATTTTTTACACCCGGAGACAACAAATATTATGCAAAGTGCATAATTTGTCAAAAAGTACTTCAGACAACTTCAAAATATCATTTACTCAAGCATCTAGAGCATGGTAAAATACATGAAGCTACAGTAACTGATATTCGCAGAGAAATATCAATAAGTAGTTGGGTACCGACCCATTTCGAAATCTCTTAGCCGAGAATGGCACATTGCAAACATTGCAACTTTAAATGTAGAACAGTCAATGGTATGTATGCATACACACACTGTGTTATTTCTAAAATTGTTTTATAGTTTAAACTTACATTTTACCTTCCTTTACATGAGCAAACGCTCACTAATGAAAGAGTTAGCAAAAATTATCAAAAATCCGATTGTTATCCGATAATTTGAGATAAAATGCCTTTTCAAGAGACACGGTAATATATTATTTATATTTTAATTCCAATAATATTTATATTCTAATGAAGAACTGTATTTCTCTCTTCAACCTTCTGAGATAAGCAATTTTGAAGAAAAAAATTCTTCTTTGAGTGATATATTTAGTGTGAAACAGTCTGTGGTATAGATCGATCATAACAAAAATGCCTAACAATGAATACACTTAGATATTCGAAGCCAAAATTGGACGGAAAGTAACTGTTATAAAGTGTCTAAAATGTAAGAGAACATTTCGACAAAAAGAAAGTTTGATAAATTTTTTGAAGCTTGTGCATCATATAACTGAATTTAATAATCATCAAAAGGGCCGCTGACTCGTCAGTCCCAATGATAGAGAAGTGTATCTTCTGCAAAATCATTTACACTGAGAAAAAAATCGTTGCAAGTTATCATAACTTTATTATAATTTTTAGTTGTCCCCACTATAATTTTTGGTTGTCCCCCAGAGGGATACCACAAACTAATGTAACAAAACATTTCGACAAAAAGAAAGTTTAATAACAAATAACGAAATAATTACGCTCCATAAAGCAACAGCTAAATAATGAACAATGGCCAAATTTCGAGCATTAATCGGTGTTAGAAATATATTTGATAATTATAATATACATTCGAGTTAGTTAACTAACTTTGGCCATTGTTCATTTTAAAGTTTAATAAACCACTTAAAGCTTATGTCGAGTATTAGTATTACGATCGGCATTTAAGTGGTGAAAGTGATATAGATATAACTGGAAAAATGTTAAGAAGTATTTTACTGTTAATATCGCAACGATGTCCTAGAGAAATACCTAAATTTCGGATGCCAAAAAAAACATCCGATCAAAACTAAAAATACATCTCGAACAAAAATGTAAATTCCTGAGCCTAGATGCATCATATAACTGAATTTAATAGTCAGCAAAATTCTAAAGAGTTGCATGACATATACACGACTAGTGTTAAAAATAAAACGCGTATAGACTTGTCAAATCACCTAACAAATCTATTAATTACATATTAAAGAAGGAACAAAATAATGCATACAATTAAAAAGAAGTTAAATAATAAGTTAAATAAAAGCAAGCGTAAAACACAATCAGATATTGTTGTGTACTCAGGTAGAAATGATTCGTGCCACGGCTAGGTGGTTATAAGAATTACTTTATTGGTTA
This sequence comes from Temnothorax rugatulus, assembly GCA_035220575.1. Taxonomy (NCBI): domain Eukaryota; kingdom Metazoa; phylum Arthropoda; class Insecta; order Hymenoptera; family Formicidae; genus Temnothorax; species Temnothorax rugatulus. Next base: position 69,719 of record JASTWL010000416.1, on the reverse strand, counting down.
TAAGGGTATCTATCTTGGCCCTACGCCTGCCGTGCCCTCCCGCGCGTTCTGTCGCACGCACGCACGCTGCTCACGCCCCCTCTCTAGCCTAACTACCGACCTATGCACAATGTGGCAATACGCAAAGGGCGCGTTCTCACAACAGATATCATTTTCGTACTGAATATGTATACGAATCAATATAAATGTTATGAAAAATATTAGACTAACCGGACTGATAAAGTTAGCTCGTCTTACAAAAATGTTATTTAAATAAATTAAGTTAATTATTAAAGAGAATGGACAATCTAAAATTTTAAGAGATTGATCACAAAAATTGAGAAGTTTATTTGTGCCAATTTCCACTTCCAAGTTCGATGATACGAGATATTCCGAGAGTTATCTGCATCAGTCACCTGTAACCGCGAATGCGGTAATTAAACCGAATTCCGTCGGGACGATTACTTCACAAATGAAGCCATATATCTAACCGTGTCCATAATTTTTCAGTTTTTGTCCTACAGTTTTTGAGGGAGACAAAAATATTAGAGAGGGTGTAGCAAGATAGAGTTAGAATTTGTAGCCTGTGAAAGTGTATAAGCACGACACTCTTAAACGTGATCACGTTTTTTCGATATTAGGTATCAGAAATATCTCGGAGCAATTTGCCTTTTTTAAGCAAATTCCAATACAGCCCGTCTTGAAGTCATGCAAATGTTATATCCAAGAGGTGCTCGTGAAATGTTTGAGAAGAAGAATGTTGGCATCCATTAAATGTCGTGGCCAATGTAAAATCACGAAGCGTCAGTCCACAACCGCTCAAATTTCTCTCTGGTACTAATAATTTTTGAACGAGATGTTACGTGCTTTTATTAATATAAATGAAAATATTTTTGTACCACAAGTAGATATAATAAAATGATGAAATATAAACGTTTAATTTGTAAGGAAAAAAAAAAGAATCTTAATTAATCTTATCTTTTTAAAATATTATTGAAATTACATAACAAATTTATGACAGTCATAAAGTGACATTAGCATCATGATGGAGAGCAATGTGTACGAACAAAATGACACAAGCTACAGTAACGTGAAATTCATCTGAAGTGCAGCTCGAGCGACACATTGATAGCGGAAGTTCCGGAAGTAACCAAGAACGCGACGAATATCACTCGGAATTGACAATCATTATGAAAGAAGAGAAAAACGCGTCGAAAGAGCTTGCAGACGAAGAATTACCAGTTCTTGAATGCTGCGGTAATCGTGGAGACTTCGCTTCCATGGTCCGAAATTTGCTCGGACCGATTTACGGCGACAGTGCTATCAATCTTCTGATAAGACAAGCACGGGATATCCTAGTTTGCGCTTATCATGGCAACTTGGAGAATTTCGTCCTTATCTCTCACCTGCTGCAACGTTGCTAGCAGAAGTCAAGAATGTCATCTTTTAGGTTATTCGAGGTCCACTAACTTAACCACTGAACAATGTCAAATGCTTGAAAGAGCGAGCGGTTGACCAGGCAGATTTTGAAGCCACAATTTCACGATTTCAACTGAATAAACCATTATTCGAGAGAATCGCTGATTTTGTACGTCGGACTGAAGCCTCGATAAAGTTGGCGACAGTTTTGAGCTCCTCAGCCAATGGTGAGAAAATAAATGGGGTAATGTTCTATAGTATTATATAAAACTAGGACAATATATTAAATGCAATTGAACACAGATGTGAAAAATCAGAATCTTACAAGGACTGAGTCACTCCCTCTTGGGTGGCAGTGTGGCGTAGCTGTAAAGCGCCGGACTAATAACCGCGAGGTAGCGGGTTCGAGTCCACCTGTGCCACCTGCCACCTGAGCCGCCTGAGCCCCGGCTCTAAATTTGGCTGTCATGCCAATTCGGTCACTGAATTTGTCAGTATTTTAATAAGATATCTTTGATGCTTATATATATACCTAAAAAAAAAATTATATATATAAGCGAAAAAAAAGGGGGGGAAGTCACGACGTTTACATTCCCGATTTGGCTAAAATTTTACGTACGTACCGTTTCTGAAACTGCACGGTCTGTACTCAAAAATAGAGTGTTATCTATCTAAGCGCTTATTCCAACAGCTTGCTGTTAAATTTGACGAATAATCCTACAGAATCGTTTAATTCAATAATCTGCAAAAAAATTTGAAAAGCGGAAAGCGCGTTAATTTTAACAAACGAGGTTCTTATTATGCTAGAATTTCGGAAGCAGTTCTGTAATACAATACGCAGCAAATTCTCACCTGTGTCATAATGCAAAATATTAATAAAGAATAATTTAAGAGCGATCATTAAATCAATGATTTGATCAAGAACAAAATTCAAGAATTGAAGAACTAACGTCAAGAAATTTACAAATGTTTACCACATATTGGAACTAAGAGAAGAGGCACACGATATAATAAAGCTGATTGAAACATGATTTCTTCTAAGTTCATTACTTCGCAATGAGAACATAATAGAGGAAGTAATTCAAAAAATCTAAAGACAACTGTATGAAGGAATGGGTAAAACAGTTCCTCCTATTGTCGAAACACTGGAAAAGCGACGGCAAATAAAAGTTGCGAAAACCAGAGAATCATTGCCATAATTAATATGATATTCCTTTTTTTAAAATGTATTTAATAAAATCTCATTTTTTTTTTTTTTTTAGTGAAAAGGTCATTGAGATAAACGAACAGAAAAGAATATTGTCTGAACATATCGATAAAATTGTCGATTGCTTAAAAGAATTTCAATGGTTTATCTTCTCGAGACAAATTAATATCGTTCGAGAGAATTCGGTCTCCAAAGGTGAAACTGTATTCTCTCATTTGTCATTCCTCCTGTTTGTCGTTGGTTTTTCTTATGTAGAAAGTCGAAAAGTACCTAAGTCGTCTACAGACGATTCCGAGTCTCGACATCGAACTCGCGAAACTCATGTTCGACCATTAGACGCCGTGCCGTCGTAAGCGGTGAGATCCCGACGACGGGCAGAGGCGCCGTGCGGCAAACCGGGCTCGTGCGACGACCGGCCCGCCACGTGAGTGTGGACCGCCTAGTAGTGTGTCACATTGTTTTGAGCCTTTCGACTCACGAGACTCCTAGAGATATCATTGCCACCTTTGACTAGAGAAGATACGGCCTTAGAGGCGTTCAGGCATAATCCCACGGATGGTAGCTTCGCACCACCGGCCGCTCGACCGAGTGCGTGAACCAAATGTCCGAACCTGCGGTTCCTCTCGTACTAAGCAGGATTATCGCAATGACTGATCATCAGTAGGGTAAAACTAACCTGTCTCACGGCGGTTAAGTTAACAACAACCAACGGCAATCAGGATAGCGTTGAACTGCTGAACACTCCTAGCGTGTGCGCTCCTGTCACGTGACGCCTCATCCACCAACCCCGTTACGGAAATCGGCCGGCGAATGACGTAAGAATTTCCGGCCCTTGCGGCGCCCAATGTAACGCGACGCGAAAAGGTGACCCTAACATTATTCAAAAGAAGCGATTTTATGGGATTGCTGAATGAGACGTCACACATAAACCGAACTTATAAATAATTTCGCGTGGCTCCTTGTTCGCTCTCGCTCGTAACAGTAAACGTCGCAGTCTTAAATCGATTCGTGGTAAATTCGCTCTGAAACGTAAAATTAAACTTATTAATAATTCGGGATAACTTTATTGTAAACTCTATTGTAAGAATAAATTCAGTGTTCGTTGCTTACGAGTAAAAATCTGACTCTGAAATACATAAACCGATCCTCTCCGCATCCTGGACTATTTTCGAGCGCGCTCTTAAACAGACACCAAAAAGCATCAAAATAGACCCCCAATCGCAAAAACCAAATCTTCCAGATCATGTGTTTGAGTAACTTCGGCAAAATCGTTTAAAAAAGACGCGATAGCCATGCTAACAGCACTTTATCTGGATATTTACAATCCACTCTTCAGAAATGTTGATAATATTACAAGGTGGCTAAATGTAATAGATATAAATATATCAAATAGTAAAATTGATGTATTCGGTAATAAAATTGATCATTTGCCAAGGAAATTTGGTACTTTGGTTTGTCTTCAACAGCTTAATCTATCACGGAATAGCTTGAGTAGATTTGGATGGTCGTACATCCAATTCATCCATTACCATTTCCTTTGGACCAACGGCTTAACGTCTCTTTCCGAAAGACGGAGTCCAGTTTGCTCCGCACAAGAGCCTATCTTGCACGGAATCCCCGTGCGGCCCGTGACCGAAAATGGGAAAAAAATGAAGCAGATTGAACGGATACGATAGATCAAAGTGAATCTGAGCTATGGTTATCACTGAGACGTGAAATGTTGACAGCACCCAATTCAAAAAAATTCAAGAAGTAAATTCAAGAAATCAAGAACTAAATTCAAGAAATCAAGAACTAAATTCAAGAAATCGAGCATTTACAAATGCTTAACACACATATTGGAACTAAGAGAAGAGGCACACGATATAATAAAGCTGATTAAAAAATACTCGTATGTCTATACCATGGAACACACACATGGAGGGATGAGTGTTAAACCATTTCATCCACACATTCAACAAATTCGGTTTCCATCATGGAAATACGCGGCGGTGTTTTCCAGATTGCACTGGATGTACGCTTCAATCGATTTCTATCTATACCATAAATACTCGTATGTCGTATGAAACCGACGTCTTGCGCAACAATAGTAAAAAATATTTTACGATAACGAGTATAATTATCTAGCACAAAAGAGCGCGAACGAATATACCACACTGTAGATACAAAGTAGAATAAAACAGGAAAAAATATAAAACAAAAAAAATTTACATAACGCATCAGCATTAAAAAGACACCTTTATCCATATCTCTCACATCTGCAGTGTATTGTCTGAAATATAATACAAACTGTTTGTACGAGCGACATTTATTAAAACCGCGCTGTAAAAAACGAAAACTGGAGACAAAAAGAGACGATTATCGGTACAGCGGTAGTCAAAACGAGGAAGACGAACCGCCAGGTTTGCTGCCGCCAGGTTTTTTAAGGAACTTTATATCTCATTTGTAATTCAAATATATATTTATTATATAATTATATTTCTATGTTTTTATGATATTAATGTACTGCGAGAACAAAGAAAGTGACAAAAAAATATAAAAATATAATAAAAAATGTTGTAAAAGAGAACAGAAAAAAACATTTTTAAAAATATAGTAATTTTGTGTCAGAATGTATAATGTTTAAAAATGGTGCAAATTAGAAATTTGCACTTGGCTTCCTCATAGAGGAAGTGACGTCTTAAGATGCTAATTGGACTATTTCTAATTTTATTATATTCTTTAGTCTTTTCTACCTCTATTTCATGTATAATTTTTTAAAATTTGGTTAATTAGTTTTTGAGTTAAAGAAATTTCAGTAAACTTGGTTGTTTCTTTTAACAAAAATCGGTAACCCCTTTATTATTAACAATTTTTAATAATTCTATTATATTCTTCAGTCTTTTCTACCCCTATTTCATATATAATTGGTTAAGATTTGGTTGATCAGTTCTGGAGTTATAGAAATTTCGGTAAATTTGGCACATACATACACACATACATACACACATACCGACATTTTTTTTTAGGCGATATTTCGACGTTTTACAACAATCTGAACATATTGGCAGAAAAAACTCAAAAACCAATCTTTTCTTTGGTTTCTTCAACCCCTATTTCATATATAATTTTTTTAAATTTGGTTGACTAGATCCAACTTTATACACAATCAAAGGTTCATATACGAATTTACGAAAACAAAGCTTCCTCTATGAGGAAGCAAATGAAGAATATAACAAAATTAAAAATAGACCAATATCTTAAAATTTACAGAAGTTAAAACTATTACAGACATTTTTCTAAAAATTAGGGACCTTTGATCGCGTATAAAGCTGAGTCTAATTAACCAAATCTTAAAGAATTGTATATGAAATAGGGGTAGAAAAGACTGAAAAATATAATAAAATTAGAAATAAATCGATATCTCTAAATTTGCGGAAATTAAAGCATAAACAAACATTTCTGAAAAAATTCAAAATTTTATTAAAAAAGAACCCCTTGATTATTAGCAATTTTTATTAATTCTATTATATTCTTCAGTTTTTTCTACCCTTATTTCATATATAATTCGTTAAGATTTGGTTGATTAGTTCTGGACTTATAAAAATTTCGGTAAATTTGGCACATACACACACATACACACACACATACACACATACATTCATACAGACATTTTTTAAAATTGCAATTTTTCGACGTTTTAGAACATTCTGAACACATTCAGAAAAACAAAAAAAAATTTTTTTTAACGAAAACAAAGCTCCCTCTATGAGGAAGCAAAATGTTAAAGTTATAATTTTGAACTCTTTCCAATAAATGCCGATGTGCGTACAAACAGTTCGTGTTATAAATTGCATTCCTAGGCATCTTTTTAAATTTACCTCGCTTAAAAACGCACGACTCATTTAACTCGAGGAAGAATCAGAATTTTTATAATGTATTTTGTTTCTGTTGATATAATTGGTTTTATCGTTGCTTTAGCTATCAAGGATTTTGTCGCACATCTGGATAATATTGTTTTGTAAGTTGACAGTCAGTTGGAGGGAGAGCTGAACTTGAGTTATTTGATATTACGTCTTCCACTAGAACTATCATCATTATGTGCTTAACAATTCTCATCCAATACTACTCTTCTGTTTCCTTGCCGTTAAAAATCTAGTGGAAATTAATTTCTCCGATATGAAACGATAAAAAACGAATTTTTCTGACAGTTAATCCCGTTTCGCATCGCTCCGCTAAATTCGTTTGTAAATGTCGAAGTACTTTCGCCTTCTGATGCGATATCCGTTTCCGCTGGAACGGAATTCGACGCAAAAAGTCGAATTATGGAGAAGCTGTGACACGCGCTTGGCATGCGTTTACGCAATCCAGGGTCAACACTCGCACTACATATCGTTTAGATAAACAGTGATCCTCACGGATTGCGAAAGAATCGAACTTCGAATCGAATTCGAAGGAATGCAAGGGGTGGGGAACAGTTCCCCCATCAGTACAGCTATTATGTATCTATTCGGAAACGTTTCCGATCGGAATAATTCCGATTTTCGTCATTTTCCTATTGTGGACATTCAGATAAATTCCGAAACGTCGGAATGATTCCGTTTTTCATCACGTATTATGAAACTTTTCGGAATGGATTCCGATCGGAATTGTTCAGTTATTTCTTAGATTTCTATTGTCTTTTCTAGGGGAAACGGAATAATTCCGATCGGAATCCAATCCGAAAAGATCCATAATACGTGCCCAGGACACCGTGCGATACGGCCGCGACACGGTGTGGATCCTTCGAGCAGCTTCGATCATGAGCGATCGTCTTTGTGACACGCTAACAGTTTTTCTCATATTATTAACCTCATTTGTGCTAAATCTCAACAGATTGTAATGTGGTGTAATGTGGTAACGATATCGCATTCGTCTCTATAACAATTGAACTGAGGGATCACGGTGGAGAGAGCCTCGACCAACAGCCGCGGTGTTCCCAAGTATATTGTGACAGGACCTAATCTTTACTAATAATTTACGCTAAATTTCACAAGTTGTTCATTGATTAATTTATATGAATAGAGTCAACACCTAACGCGGTCCGGTCCACAACTGTTAGGGCTCACAAAATGTAAAGTTTTATTTACAACATTGATACTTTATATACCTGATGTCAAGGATGGGCGCCAACTAATTTCACGAAAATTAGTAACGTAATTAAATGTTATTATAATTGAATGGAACTCAGGGGTGGAAAGTTGGAAGGACCCATTATTTAACTTTAGATAATTGAAAGAATCAAAATTAGTTAACTTACGCTCTCGAATGAACAAAACAAATCAGTTATTCTTACTTGCTTGCTCTTTAATTTCATTTTCATTCTCAAATAGTTAATGGTTGAAAATATGACCTGTGATTCCATTTCCTTAATAACATTCCATTATCCTGATTCCATGTCTTACAAAAGGCAACTTAACAACCTCTGTGAAGTTAGCAACCCATCTTTCAAAAAACCATTTTTTTCTTCAAGTTCTGAATGCACCCCGAAGAGTTCTAGAGTTCCTTATTAATTTTAGAAATAGTTCTGGCGAATAAAGCCAAAAAACCGTTGATGAATCTCGGAGGTGCTAACTTCACAAAATGAAATCACTAAATTAGCGATAACAATAAATATATTAAAAATATTTAATTTTGCCATTAGGATTTCTTTTAGAACTCTTAAGGTGCTACCCAGAACTCTGATAAAATTGCTGGGTAGCACCTCACAAATTCTACCAAAAACTATTAATGTTCGAGGCGCTACGACCGATATATAAAAAATTCTCGCGATTTTTCGCATGTCAGATCAAAAAATTTCTAAGTTTCGAAGGACAAAATTTTTTTTCTCAAACCGGGCAATTTTATCCAAGTTCTAGGTAGCACCTCACGAGTTCTACCAAAAACTATTAATGTTCGAGGAGCTATGACCGATATATAAAAAATTATTGGTCAATTGCCGAATTATTTAAATATGATAGGTTGATTTTTTCTCCGTCCGAGACCTCGGAGCGATTTCTAGTACCGTGGACACAAGGCTTACGACCTCACGTGAATTGTAGATCGTCTATAGTGAGTTCCACAGATTAAAATGGCAAAAATTAAAATCTGCATCGGCCGGGAATCGAACCCGGGCCGCCCGCGTGGCAGGCGAGCATTCTACCACTGAACCACCGATGCTCCTGGCAAACGGTGCTCTTATTTGACTAATAAGGCCGCTGGTATCGCTTAGAGATGTTACACATCTCATACAGTAGGATATAACTGTAAAATATAACGGGATATAAACGAGATGAAGATTTGTTCTATTAAGCAATAAATATTCTTTATTTCCGCAGGCCCAGCGTTGAGCGGAACTTTGGTCAACACCATTGGTTTCGAATGGATGCTTTTCGGCATAGCTTTGTTAAACTTCGTTTACGCACCTCTCATGTATTTCCTAAGGGCGCCGCCAACCAAGGAAGAGAAAAAGGTAAATTATATACTAGAGAAGTTCTTTAAAGAAAATTTAATTTAAAAAAGAAGTCTAGTTTTCGCTAATTCTGTCGTGTCCATTTGCAGTCGTTAATAATTGGCGAGAAATCGTCCGTGCGTTATGTCACCTACCAGAACGAGGAAGAGGACCAGTGAAACAATAATTCTAAGCATTTTCGATATGATCAGTTATTTCACTTAAGACACATATTTTCTTTTCTTTCTTTTCCATAATTCATTAAAAAGTAGAGATTGTCTTTGTATTATTACGTGTGAATTTTTACGTGTACCTTAATTTCCGTAATAATTTTCACCGACTGACAAGACAATAACTACACCGAGCGAAGAAGGTAAATGTCTACGACCCCAATCATCATATTATAAAAAAATATAGCCCAGAGGAACATGCCGTCATCCCCCTGGCATTTAATGACCTTTTTCGTGTCGGGAAAGTGCCCGAACGTGTTTTAATCCGGAAATTGAAAAACGAATATCCCGAACTCTTCAACAATCGAACTGAAGATTCAATAATAGAATTCTGTAGATCCAAACGCCAAAAAATTTACAAGGAGGCTACCAGAAACGCCAAGCCCAAATAAAGTTCAGGATATTCGTTGATTCGTTCTTCAATTCCCGGATTAAATCCCGGCCGTGTATACCCGTGTGTATCCTGACATTTTCTTCCTCCTTAGTTTCGCGCTTTCAATTTAGTACTGTCAAAATATTCATGTTCTCTTGTTTTAATAAAAAATAGGAAGATACAAATATCGACAATAAAAGCACAACTGTTGACATGCACTTGATAAAACATTTGGCAAACTAACGTGTAAATGTAAAATTATTAGTAACCAAGTAAAGTTTTCCTAATAGACAGTCGACAATTTTGAAAAGAAAGGGACGAACGATCCTTCAAGATAGAAGTCGCACAACAACACGCTTGGTATCTATAAAAGTATTAAATGTCTAAGAGAACTCGGGAGATCTCCCATTCTCGCATATCTACGAATAGAAGTAGCGTTACGAGAGTGAACACGTTGTGAAATGTCTTTCTGTATATTCTGCATCATCGATATTATTGTTACACACATATCGTATGTAACAGACGAGTAACGGTAGACTAAAGCCTAAAGCAACGCAAAAGTCGCGGAGGAAAAAAAAACAAAAAAAGCTCGTTATACCGTAGCATGATAGCAAGATATATATGTTCGTTAGACGTGTTTCGTGATAGAAATATATATGAACAGTACGTTGTACAGGTCCGACGAAGCTTGTACCATACGAGGTTAAAGTGGAAATTATAAAAAATAGTCCGATTGAGAAACGAGCAGGCACACGATGCAAAAGTTACTCTTAAATGTGAAGGCTTGATGCATATTATACACAATATCCATTGTAAAGATAAGTGTATTGAAAAATGGCATGACTCTACTAAGTGCGAATCGGAAGATACCGTAATTAACGGTTACGATCGACCAAGATAGAATAGCACGTGTAAACGGGACGGGACAGGATATGATAATCGATATCGCGTGATCGGTATGTCGATGCTTCCGGGGTGTCTTTCGGTAGCAAATTGCACAAAGGAATTCAGTCCCTACGCCGAGAAGAACCGCCCGATTTGGTTTTCCTGAATGGCTGCAGGAAAACCGGCGATAAGGACGATCGGGTGTTTTAAAGGGTTCTTCATAATTGCGATACGACCACGATTAGATCTTGTATTGTATTTTCGTCGCGAGAACGAGGCGACATTTTACACGGAATGTCCTGGCGCTTACGGCTTACCGAAACTCGCTGATCTCATCGCCGTTGGTGAAACGAAAGAGAATAGAACATGAAAGAGAAAGAGACAGAGAACGTTCGAGCTTGTCGCAAATCCCAGCGTTTCTCGATAAATTCTTCGAGATTATTTTCCGTTTTTCACCGATCACGATTTTCAACGCATGCACGAAAGAATGTATAGAGAATATATTGCGGGATTTGTTGGGCTAGAGAATAGTATTTAAACTTATATCAGAAAAATAGAGAGAACGAGAGAGAGAGAGAGAAAGAGAGAATGAGAGTGAGTGATAGTGAGAGTGATAGTGAGAATGAAAGTGAGAGAGTAGAATAGAATAAAGTAGAGTAGAGACGAGGCACGAAGCGTTCGCGGGATTTGCGAATTACATGATAAACTTTATGAGGATTCGCCGCGGGAAACTCTAGCTGTGATGATTTATTTGTTCCACGATCTGAATAGACGGTAACTCTCGTGATCTGCCGACTGGGCTCCGCGAAAATAGAACACGTTCGTAGAAGCAATATAGAAAGTAGCGTAGCGAATGTTATCCATACGTGAAAACGACGTATATCTATGTACGAAATCTATACGTGTCTACAATCTATATACGTGGTGTAATTTCTGTGTAAACTTAAAAAGAAATTGTCGTGTATTTATTACGTGTCGGCGTCTCGTTGCTATTCGTGTGTGACGTATATATGAAAAAAGTATATACTTGTTGAGATCCTAAGCTACTAGATCCGAGATATTTGCCAAGGCAGTGATACAGTTCTCGATATAGCCACAAAAAAAATAAAAAGTAAAAAGATGTACGTGATTAGAATATAGTGCGTTTTGCTTAATGCCTGGAGTCATTACCATCTCTAATTGCGAGCTTAGATTTTTTGTAACAGAGATAAAGATTTTATTGTAATAATTTTATTTATTTATATTGTTCTCTTGGGTTCTAATCTTCTTTATAAAATTACTCAGAAAATCGATTGACTACTATATTAATACAAAATTATAACAATGACTATGCATTCATATAAAAATTAAAAATTAAATTAAAAGTTACACCAAATCTTTTTAGTTAAATTTTATTCATAATTTTTTATCCCAGATAGTAATGTATCCCGTCATCCGTAAATAAGATGGATCACGAGATAAACTCAGCTCGAAATAATTCTATTACGAATTTATTTTACGGTATTTTTATTCGAAATACAAATAGATCTGACATGTATTGACAATTACTCAAGCGAATTAATCGCAGGCATATAAAAAGGGATTTCCATATAAGCTGCGAAAGCATAATATTATAGAAATCTAGGGATATAATTAACTGAAGCTTTAGAGTCCTTATTAACGCCATGATGGCATATTTCTTCGTTGGTGTTTCGTGCCGAATCTTGCTCGTGTAGTTAAACGAAGACGAATAAAGCGGGGCCCGTAAGAAACGCACATCCGAGACGAACGATCACACGTGATTATTACGGTATTCGACTACAGCTTTCCACTGCGGATTCCGAAACACACAAGGTGCGTGAGATTTCGCGCGCCTACTCCCGGTACGAAACGCGAGTCAATTCGATTCGCGAATTCTTTGCCAACGCTCGCCTCGTCGACATACATATATTTAGAAATGTCTATGAAAATCTATATGAGAAGGCGCAGCAAACTGCAGGAGATGAGTGAAAAACGAAGAAATGTAGAAATAATTGAAGAAAAATGTGCGAAACGAAAATGTGACGATTTTTCGAGCCGTGCACGCGCATGAATTCAAATTAAATCTAAATCTCTTTCCTCCTTGGTTCTCGATTATATATTCTATTATTTTATAGTTATATTCCAATTACTTTTATCCAGATTATAAATATGTCGTCCCGCCATGTATTTTGGCGCGACTGTTGTTTTATTACTATTCTTCTCTACTTTAATAATAATAGTAATAATGCTGAGCAATGGTATCCTCTATTATCGCGATTCGATGTTATTACGTGATCTCGAGCTACTGTATTATATCGCATAACTATATCGCACAATATATTTGATCGATCTTCCCCTTAAATGTAAATATAGCGAAACTAATTAACGTTGAACGTTGTCGCCGCTGAGATACCTTAAAGGACGTTGTAACGCCGATTTCCTGTAATTTCGGTGGACCCTCATTTTGGACTTACTCTCGTTCGCAATGTCTCTGTGTGTACATGTATGTACGTGTGTACGCGTGTAATAGAGAGAAAGAGAGAAACGCGCATTCGGTTATCATTTAAACAATTAAATTTATAGATGTAGGCACGAGAAAATTATTTGTCCACGTGTGGCGTAAAATTTATTTGAAGGTGCGATTTCATGGGCGTCAGTTGACGCGCGTCAAGACGATTTTGTGACGTCATGTTGTTTCTGCGTCGACGCTGAAAAAGTTCAGATTTCCCAACTTCTAGCGTCAACTGGCATCTCGACGCGAGTTCCAAAAATTGACGCATGAAAACCTTTTTCATTGCGCGTCAGAATATCGGCGTCATTATACTAATCTAACTTACCCGAACTTGATTTCGAGCGTCAACTGTCGCCCATGAAAAGGCACCTTAACAAGTATTGTTTAAAATGATCAAGTTGCAGACGGAGTGTGATTCGGATTTTATCAGAAAGTAAAGTCTACTCTGCGTTTTTTGATCAAAATTTGGGCATACAAAATATAAATCTATATGTTATTACGATTGTGATCACCATTAATACGTACACCATTAATCTCTTGCGTTGGAATTCAGTGGATAATTGTATAATATATATTCAAACTACATGTGTTAATTTGCAATTAATACAGCAATGATTTGCTGATACAAAGATAACATATCAACAACATAGTGATACACATTATTTTCTTTAGGCTTAGATGCATCGATAATTCAGTAAATGAAATCACAAATGTGGTGGTATTCCTAATTCATAATAGAGACAAATAAAGATTTGATCAAAATTAAGATAGTTGGAACATACAATCTGTTAAATATTATTTTGGCAAACGTTATTACTCAATAAAAAAAAGAGAAATAGATTAAATTAATACGAAAGCTTTGTCATACGTTCAATAAACCAAACTAACAAGAAAATTACAAGTTTTCAAGTCCACACTTTTACTTATCAAAATAATTATTGTTAGCTTTAATACATTCTTTCAATCAAGAAATAAATTATTCAATTCTTCTGAAAAATTCTATTTAAAATATAATTTAATAAACAAATTTTCAGGTCATCTTAATGATCATTACAATGCATAATTTTGAATCGTTAAAAACGATCGCAATTGCTTTATTAGTATTGCAATTGTTGCAACACACCACTAACTCCAACGGAAGGAATTAAGTCGCTACAACTGATTATGCTTTCAATAAAATTCATCCACCCGCTTCAGAAGGAAACAGCATCCTTGAATGCGCGAGTTATACGTCGAGGAAGTAACGAGCTGCATAGGAGTCGTTTCTTCTTGGAGAAAATACGATTGACGATTATTATTACGATTATATTATTTGTGTAAGTCTGCTCATGTAACTAGCCAGTCCATATCCTCGACTCGGCCGTCATCGGCCGAGGCTTTATTGTACGAATTGCAGATGCAATCAACGTTTAACCGAAGCGAATCGTAAGGAGACGCGCGTGCCGCGCGTATTGCGCTTCCTCGGTCACGCGACACGTGCTTGCGGTAAATGCAAAATGACGTATACGATACCAGTCGCACACAACCATTACTTGACAAACGTGTCGTGATTGGCCATCGCGAAAGACGCGACGGAATTCGTAGTCGTGGCTACAAATCCTCATGCCGAGAGATTTCGCAAAGAATAGATGGATTAAGGGAAATTGATACAAATTTGTTTTACCAAATTAAATAATTCCGCGTTTCCGGAATTAGAATCAAAACTTAAACTGATTAGGACATTTACATCTTTACTTTATTTTTAATTATTTATATAGAGTAACTAATAAGAATGCACGGATGACGAAAGGACAAAAAATATCGTATAAAGATGATGCGTTCAAATTTAATAAACGTTCAATCAAAAACTGCAAGTATCGCCGTGCGTTATTCGTAATGCCATCGTCCACGATGCTTCCGCATTGGGTGTATTAAGAGAAAAGAGAAGGAGAAAAAAAAAAACGAAAGCGAATTATTCGTTGGCGGCTGCTATTGTGAACAGACAATAAGCAATGTGAAAAAAATAATAATAAAGTGCAAAACCTTCCCCCGCATTCGATACGAACTACGAAGGCTCGATCGATCGTTGTCTCGTTATATATAGAAAAATGGCAAACGACGTTGTCGAATATCGATCGACGATAATAATACATTGTTAAATAACGAAATCGAAATGGATTCGCACCGGTTCTGGAATCTCAATCTCAATAACAAATGTCTCTCCGTTAGGAAGGTATTGGACGACGCTTGTCTATGTATTATCGTTATACTATAGTTTTTCGGCAGCAGTAAAGTTTGTCGTAAAGTCACAGTCTGTAAGGTACCTATTTAACGTCGTACCGTTATATCGTAGATATCTAATAAGCTGGTGTATGGGTCCGATTTTCATGCCTGCGTAATAATCAAGACAAAAGAAAAAAAGAAGAGATTTATTAATGAGTCACCCTTAGAGCGTACCCCTTATTTTTTAAGTGTCGTTACATCATGCGCGGTTAAAATCGCTAAGATAACATTAATGTACGGCTGAGAACCTTCCTCAAGCGAAAGGCAGGCTGGACGGATTAACGGACGAAGAGGCACGAGAACCGCGCTTGTTTGCATATTTTTACGTTTAAGTTTAGGTAAAGGTAAAGGTAACCAAACGGCCGGCCCCGAGAATCGCCAGATATCGCTGCAAGATTGTATTTGAATCGTCAACGCTTGTGCGAGACACGGTATTACGAAAATGCAAACGACTTCTATATAACGCTAAGAAGGGTTGCGGAATAAATACGGTTACGAGATACATACATATATGTATATCATTGATGGATCTATACGAATTAACGATAAGTGCAATATTCACGATGGAGAGCAGTAATGCACTCGTTGTAAACTATTTAATGTTTATTCTGATATATATGTGTCTAACGTGTTTATGTGTACATGAGAAAATACGCTGTATCGAATAAATGAGCTAATTAAATCTCTAAACTGTTTTCTTTTTCAACGATTAACGGCTTCGCTAATTAAATTTTGTAGATTGGCCTGATGAAGTATTTAGCAATCAACCTTTTTACCGCACGCCATTGAGTGAATATGAAAAATTGCCTATATTAAATTTGGATGCCGTTCCCACTCTTATTCATATTACGTCCCAAAACGTCACGTCGGTCAAATAGTGACGATAGAAGAAAGGATTGAGTTAGTGGAGAAGCATATTGAACATTTTAAAACAAAACCTTATCCGAAATCAACGGACAAAATCTGGAAAGTAATGAGTGAAGAATTAAATGGTAGGTGGAAGTCTCTTAATGCATTTGTAAATGTAACTGAAAACCGAGCAGGTATTTTATCCGCGGCGTTATCCAATAAGGGAATACCTTTTTCGAGGAAAAGAAATAAATAATTAATAAGCAACAATTATATCTGCTTTTTACTTGTTAAAAAAATTAATCGTATTACAGTGAAACGTCCCAAATCATATAAAACGTCAAGTCAGTCACTTGTGCCAAGAGAAGAAAGGATTGCGTTTTAGTAGAGAAATATATCGAACATTTCATAACAAACCAATATCCATCGAGATTATCAACATCGCTTGAAATCTGGAAGGTAATGAGTGAAGAGTTAAATGGTAGGTGGAAACCTCTTAATGCGTTTGTAAATGTGACTGAAAACCGAGCAGGTATTTTATCCGCGGCGTTATCCAATAAGGGAATACCTTTTTCGAGGAAAAGAAATAAATAATTAATAAGCAACAGCAGCAGATAATAATGATGCTGACGCTGCTAAAACAAGAAATCGCAGAGCTCAGACAGCGCGGGTAAACAGCGGGAGTAGCTATGACTCTCTTAGGCAGTTGTTCTCATGAGGATGCTGCACAGCAGGAGACTGCTGTTTGATATACAACTAAAAGAATTACAAACAAGCATTGCAAGATTTTTAGAAGAAGTATCGACATTGTGTGTTGCAAGATACGCAATTTCGAATTTGGAAAAGATAACTAAAAACAATTATGCAATCATACAAGACGATTCAAAAAAAAAAATTTGGAAGAGAACTAAAAAATATTATGAAATCATACAAAAGACGATTAAGGAAAAGAAAATTTGGAAGAGATGAATAAGGAAAAAGATCGAATTCACGACATTTTATACGTGAGCGAATTAGTCCACAGTGTAAAAATATTTATTCGACTGAAGATCTTAAATAATAACGATAATAAGAAAATTACTTCGCTGATTCAATTAGACAAGATGGTCGAAAAAGGGAGTAACTTTTTGACGGAAGAAGAAATACAAAATTAGAAAAACTATGACATCTCAGAACGAAAATTATGCTGGATCTTGTATCCGTGTTGTTTGGGTAACCTGTTATGCAGAAGAGCGATCCAATTCATACCTGCAGGATCGCTCAGCCCGTTGTTGTCAGGAACCGCACTGATTCGAAGCGGTAAGACGTGCCAATGGGCGTGATGTAAATAGCCAAATGCCTCGTCATCTAATTAGTGACGCGCATGAATGGATTAACGAGATTCCCACTGTCCCTATCTACTATCTAGCGAAACCACTGCCAAGAGAACGGGCTTGGAAAAATTAGCGGGGAAAGAAGACCCTGTTGAGCTTGAATCTAGTCTGGCACGGTTATATCTGCTACTTGTTAAAAAAAATGATAATTCGTTGTTAATGTATTAAGATAACAGTTCTTTTGCGTGATATAACGGATCTGCAGGAAATCATAACGAGTTCAACAAGTTATGTTATGGACCCCTTTGTAGAAAGTCAAAGTTGAGAATCGCCTCCTCTGTCATTTGAAGAAATAAGACAAAAACTTACTGGAATCTAAAACAAAGGATAACAAAAAAACCGTTACCAATATTCTTCATAGAGTTGAAACCAGACCCAAATAATAAGACTATTTACGAAACTAAGTACCTCCTCCAAAGCAAAATCATATTCGAACCGCCGCATCCAAAACGTGACATATCACAATGTGCGAACTGCCAGAGGTATGGTCATACAAAACACTTTTGCCATCGTAGCGAGGTGCATGAAATGCGCCAGGGACCACGCAACGGCAGCATGTCCCAGGAAAGAACGGTCCGATAATGTAAAGTGTGTATTATGTAGTGATAATAACCCAGCTAATTACAAAGGCTGTATAGTATACGAAGACCTACAAAGGACAAAATTCCCAGCACTACGACCGAGAATCCCAATCAACAAACGAGAAGTAACATGTCCAACATCAAATCGTCAAGAGAGTCACCACGCAACGACCAACCAAACCACAAACTCTAAAGCCACATACGCCGAAGTCGCTGACGCAGGAAAGAAAAATGTACCAAACAAAGACAATACAAACTCTCAGATCCAAAAAAATACAAACACTACTTTAAAGGTTATCCTACAAGATTTATAAAAATCTCCTACAAGCTGCATTGACTCAAATTAACATAATCACAACATAATCAGAACATACCATATGGCGAGTACTTAAATGCGAGGCCGTGAAGATAGTCGAAGATTGCGCCATGTATTTCGTATAGATTGAAATTGATTCGTTATGAGTGGCTTCGTTTTTCATTTGAACAATGTGTGATCAAATGGACTTCGTTCGCTCGATCTTTTCCGGTTCATCCTTTCGTGGATGGACGTGTGGTGACGTGAGTGAGAAGTTCCAGCTTTCGAGAAGGACGAGAAGCAGCGGCGAGAAGCAGGATCAGCGGATCGGTGAGATTGATATCTTCAATTGTCGCGCGTTTTAAGTACATCGCGAGTCGCGTTTCGCGTTTCGCGTTGAAAGTACAGGCGCACCTCGGATGTACCTACTCGCGTATTGCGTAGCATCTTGCGTTTCGCGTGGTCGTCCATATTCCTAGTTCGCGTTAAGATTCGTGAGTATAAGGGCCGATTTCACAGTCTCCGATTAATTTGATCCTCCGAGTAAACTCACTCTGCATCTCTTTCTAACTGTCCCCCTTAGAAAGAGACGAAATCGGCTCTAATGTCCGTGGACGAAAAATCATTCAGATATTTTCCTTTCCATCCTTCCATCTCCGGGATTTCAATACGCGATTAAACGCATTCAGCATCGAACCACGGTAAAAGCAACATCACGACACTCTACACAGAACACCAAAGGGCTCATTATGTATATGTACGTATAATTTATCTAACGTTTTTCTCGATGACTTCTGACGGTTCTTTTTCATTTACAGTGCACGTGCGATACAGACAAATAGCGTTCTTATACTTTGTAGAATTTCTTACCACGCAAAACATATACAATACAGATAGACAGCGTTCTTATATGTAAAAATAAGTTTTAATTTGTTGACAGAAATGACAAAACGATTGCGTGATGTGCGTTCTACAGAATTTTCATAATATGTTATTTTGTCTCCATTAATTTCATTTTTCACACTGAGGACGGCCAGATATTGGCCGAAACGTCTGTAAAATACTTGCTTGATTAAAGAACTCAACACGAAGACCTTGTTACGACTTTATGCCCTCTTATACACAATTGATTTTTAATCATTAGAGCCTTTTAAGAATATAATTCAGATATATTAAATCAATACTCGAATGTATCGAAGTCTTCTCGAGAGTCTCGAAATGTAGCTCAGTTCTTTTTCACGATGCCGATTGGTTATTTCGATTTAGTTACTTTACCTCCACTCTACCCCCCTATTCGAGTTGCCGAAAAGCCGTTCGCGCGCGATCGCGGCAATCGCGACGTCCCGCGGATCCATGTTGAAGTTTATCTGATCAACGTCTAACTAAAATAAAAGATTAGTATCTCAAATTTTAATTTTTCTTTGTTTTATAATCGTAAATAAGTCTGAATTTGATACAAATATTTTAATTTACAGAATTTACTTTTTAATTTAAGAATATGAGAATGTGCATTAATAAAACCCGAAGAAAAGAATTTTATTAAATTTTGTATTATTTCTTGAACTATTACTGATTTATTTAACAACATATTGGAATAAATACTGCTAATAAAATCTACCACAGATTTATGTAAAATATTAGTAAATTCTTCAAATTTAGATTGTATGTCAAAAGTAGTTTTTTCCTGTATATTTTCAGTTTTATCACTAAAAAAAGTTTCATCATTAGAAGAAATAGAAGGTGTTAATTGTTGTGTCTCCATTTATTTGAGACAAATTACTATGTTTCTGATCGTGAGAACTCACTAAGTTATCATGTTTCTGAGAACATACTAAGTTATATTTAATTATAATATGTTGTTTATAGACATCTTTTGTGAAAGTATTTTTTACAATCTATTACCGGACAAACATAATTGTCTTCAACATTATGCATATAGTCTAAGTGAAAAACAAACTGTGGGGTCCTATCCCCCCTATTTACTTATTCTATAAATGGTAGGGCGAAACCGTCACACGACGCGAATCCGGTTTTCGCGAGTGCCTCTCGAGCGTCGCGATCTCCGAGCCTGAGAGTGGTCTCTCATTTTCCATGCATACAATCAACGCCGGGAGTTCGATCCCGATATCGACCCCGCTCGCGGCCATCTTGTCGTGCCATGCCGTAGTACATGGTGAACGCGGCTCTACCGCGCCTCGTACCGCTGTGATTTAATGTAAAATTCGTGTCCGCTATCGTAGGCCAGTCAAATTAGACATTTGAGGTCGAAAGTAATGCGAACTTTTTTATTCCTTTTTAGGCGTGTTGGGGGTGTTTAGAAAAGCTTATTTCTGAGTTGTCGTGTTATTTGACCCAGAGCTTTTTGAGGGGGGGAGGGGAAATCAAAATTTTCGCGGTTTTTTGCATTTATCTCGTTTCGATTAATAGATGGCACTTTTTCGCTCATGAGAAAGTTGTAGGGCTTGAAAAAACGAAGAAAATGAGCGGTGACTCGTTCCGATTCGTCAAAAATTGAGCCCAGGGGAGCCTCCGGAAGTCGCGCGTGTCGAGCCGAGCGTTCGGAACTCGGCGCGTTTACACAATTAATAATATTCTTCAATTCTGTATACTTTAATATTCAGAAATACTTGAAAATCTTTCTATCATTAATGTAATGCCGACAGAAAATAGTATGCATTGAGATTTTCAATGGAATATTACGAAAAATTATTATTAATATAATAACAATTAACACTCTCAATTTTTGACGAATCGGAACGAGTCACCGCTCATTTTCTTCGTTTTTTCAAGCCCTACAACTTTCTCATGAGCGAAAAAGTGCCATCTATTAATCGAAACGAGATAAATGCAAAAAACCGCGAAAATTTTGATTTCCCCTCCCCCCCTCAAAAAGCTCTGGGTCAAATAACACGACAACTCAGAAATAAGCTTTTCTAAACACCCCCAACACGCCTAAAAAGGAATAAAAAAGTTCGCATCACTTTCGAGCAAAAGCCTTTTTTTTGTCTAATTTGACTGGCCTAATCGCGTCCCCGAGTAATCAGAGTGAGCCTGAGCCTCTCGCACGTTTCCGTGTTCGCGGTCGCTCATCTGCCGCGTGAGTGAACGCAGTGATGAAACGCGGAACGAATTAAAGCAATCGGCGTCGCGACTCTTTGAAATTTGTACGAAAAATCTATCAATCTATGTTAGAAAATCGATAACTTGATTTTATATTATACCAGCTTTTATATCGCAGAGTAGTTTAAAAAGGCACATAGATTTAGAACATACAGATAAAAAACTGTATCAGTGCCCACAGTGCAAGAAGAATTACAAGAGAAAAGATGGTTTACGTGAACATATTGATGTTCACTGAATACATATTGATGTAGAGCACTGAAAGAAGAACCTTTAGACGATCGGAGCATTTAAAACGTTTGTGCCTTAAAAAAGCCGAAAGAAACGGATCTGCAAGAAATCATAACGAAAATGGGAAATTATCTGAAACCAGAAGTGAACGAAACAGTGCTGAGGCAGCGGAGGAAAAGTCACTATAAACTTACCTTCTGTGACATTTATCTGTCACAATTGTGGTACTAATATCTCATTTAGTAGATTAATCATATCATTGCGAATTAATGTAATAGATGAGCTAATTGTTTTAGAATGTCCTAGATGTGAAAGCCCGATATACTATAGATCTGTCCAAAATGGACTTTTTTGATCATAATTTTGAAATTTATTTTGATGAGCTACAAGATAATGGAAGTGGAAAGAAAATTCTATAATCAATTAATGGAAATTAAAAGAAAAATTGAAGGAAATGGATCAACAAAATGATTGCACGATTCAGAGAAGGCAACCATTGCGTCGCTATCCAAATGACTGCAAAACGGAAGGACATTCGTCTACCTGTATGTGTTTAGAAATTGTTCTGCGACTACAAGAATTGATATTTTTCAATATTTATTATCTTTTCCCATTTTCTTCATTTACAGTAAGTAAAACAATGACGAATCAACCGCAGTATTCGAATACAGGAAGGCCCACTGTACGCATAGCCGTTTATTTAATGACGATCGATACCATTCGCGTTAAAGGAAAAGGTCACGGCGGAAATTGAGAGATTAGTAAAAGAGAAAATTTTGTCGCCCGTCGAAGTTAGCGACTGGGACACTCCCATAGTCCCTATAATCAAACCGGAGATAGAGGAGATAGGAAGAACATGTCGGGATTGCGTTGAGGTTAAAGACAATCCTATCAAAAGTGAAATAAATCCGTGGAAACGGCCAGAGAAACCCTGGCAAAGAATACATACGGACTTCGTAGGGCCGTGCCAAGGGTATAACTTTCTCTTAATAATCGACGCTAGGACGAAATGGCCAGAAATAATTCTAATGAAATCGATACCCAGGTAGCACCTATACGTTTCAAAAACGTTTTACAAGTGTTTCTTCGAAACGTTTCATAACGGTTAAAATGTCCACTCGAAAAACGTTAAAGTAAACGTTTATTTTCGGGCTCGGAGAATTGTATAATAGATTCTCAAATGTAAAATTTGACCAGAGATAGTACATATAAAGTCTTACGACAAAAATTTGTCACTCGCAGTTCTATACATCATTGCAAGCCATAATAAATATTGATTTTGGAACAACAAATCAATATTTATTATTCATTTATTTATTTATTTTTTATGTGGCTTTCCAAAAAATTCAAAAAAATTAGGAATAAGACAAACGTTCTCAGCGGTTAAGCATCCAGCGTCAAACGTGGAAAACTTCGTCAAGACGTTCAAGCGGAAAATAAAAATATTGTTAAAAAGAAATAAACCGGTACAATCAGCGATAGATACGATATTATTCGAATACAGAACGTATTCGAAACACAGTACTACAGGCGAGACGCCGGCGAAATTGATGTTAGGGCGAGAAATCAGGGCAAAATTCGACTTACTACGACCGAATGTAGAAATAAAAGAGTCTCGAGACAAACAGGCAGGTGCGGAACTCGAGAAGAAAAAGAGTAGTGACGTTCAACGAAAATGAGGCAGTTCGGTCAAAAGCTTTCAGTGTCAACTCCGCCGCGTAGGTGCAAGCGATAGTGCATAAAAAACCATATATATATATATATATATATATATATATATATATATATATATATATATATATCGCGTAATATAAAAAAAAACTATTCAAATTATCAGTCTGTACGTTGACTGTGTGTAGGTGGTAGCCATGTATAGGACACATGCGGATATCTCTCTTTCCATTGATTAACAAATGGATCACTTATAACACACGTAATATAAAACTCCTGCAGTTTAGGAAATTATTTCAAAATAACATAATTGTCATCAATATCAATTATCATAGCTTCAAGATATAACTTTTTCAAGTGCCTGCACTGCCCTAATAATTCCAACCTATGATCAGTGAGGACACCACTGCACAAATAAATTTCTTGCAAGTGTTGATAAGAAGAAAGTAATCTAAATAAGCTGTCATCTAAATCAACATCGTCGTAATCGCCTAGATCAATGGACACTTTTTGTAAATTCTTACAGTTAGCGAGAGCATTAATACCCTGAGATGTAAGATTCAATGCGTCCAGTAAATATATTACTTTCAAGTCACGACACGAAAAAGTGCATGATAAATGATGCAGTGATGATAGAGTTGGCAAATTCGTAATAATGAATAAAATCAGGATGGGGAATATATCCCAATTCTAACTCACGCATCCGTTGATTATTTTGCAGTATTTTGCATGGTATTAGTATAACAACTGAATATCTTTGCAAACTTATACCATTAAAGTCAATATGTTCCAAATTATTTAGCCCCTCGAGATACGAAAATTCTTCGTCGCCTATGCCACCACAATAACTTAGATCCAATTCTTTCAAATTCTTGCATGTCTTTGAAATTTTAAGTAGGACAGGATTTAACTGTGTTGAGGAAACACCTATGCGACATTCACTCAATCTTAAATGCGTTAAACAGCTGCCGCAATTATTAAGAAAATTTACGGAATCATTAACATCAAAGTTGCTTCCTGTAAGATCTAATTGTTGCAAATATTTACATCTAGGTGTAAAATAACAAAATAATTTGCACATATATTTGTCAGATTTAATCCATCGTATGTTCAAACGTGTATGGAGTAGAGGATCCCGTGTTAAAATATCAAAGCGCCTATTATTTACTTCATTCATGCGGCATAATGTTATCAAATCTAAGTATTTAAATATTTTTAGTAGTATTTCATTAGGAAGCGCAGATAGACTGCAACGTGATGCCTTTTCGTGCTTCAAATTACTTTTATAATTAATCCTTCTTATTTAGCTTTTATAAATAACACAACACTCAGGAAAATTTCCGTATCTAGTTCCGTATAATTGTAAGATTTATGTGAGCCGTCCTTAAACACTAGTCTGAGCATTTTGGTTTTGAAGTCGCACGGATGCGATAACGGTGGAGAAAATAATCTTGATTCCGGGAGTACAATCTGAGACGATTCATCCCACAACTGAATCCAGTGATTATTGGAATCTTGAGCCAAAATTTGAATTACATTTCCAGGATTATATATTTCGTAAATAGAGACTCGGACTGGATATACAGCTTCATGAAACTTTATCAGCTTATCAACTTTATCACCCCAGGAACCACCCTGGGAAGGGTGGCAGTGTGGCGTAGCTGTAAAGCGCCGGACTAATAACCGCGAGGTAGCGGGTTCGAGTCCACCTGTGCCACCTGCCACCTGAGCCGCTTGGGCCCCGGCTCTAAATTTGAAATGTCATTTTCTTAATAAGGCTTCAATGTAGCTTACATATATAAGCAAAAAAAAATATATATATAAGCAAATATTAAATATATATATTATATATATTCTGTTTTACGTAGATATAATCTTACGTGAATTATAGATCATCTATAGTGAGTTCTAAAGATTAAGATAGCAAAAATTAAAATCTGCTTCGACCGAGAATCGAACCCGAGCTGCCTGTGTGGCAGACGAGAATTCTACCATTGAACCACCGATACTCCTGACAAACGATGTTCTTATTTGACTAATAAGACCGCTGGTATCGCTTAGAGATGTTAAGAAAATGTTAGAAACGAGCAGGCACACGATGCAAAAGTTACTCTTAAATGTGAAGGCTTGATGCATATTGTACACAATATCCATTGTAAAGATAAGTGTATAGTAGTTGACATATAAAAGTAAATAAGTCACATCAACCATACACATAATTGTTACACAGATAACTAGGGTGAATCATACTACAAGCGAGTATGTCCGATGAACTTTCTATGCGATTGAGCGACGGAAAGAAAAGGGATAAAAAGACGGTGAAAGCGTTCGATTAGTAACCCAAGTTTCGACGATCGTTAGTGCGCTTCGCAGAATTTAAATTGTATACATATGTACACGCGCCTCCTGCGCACTTCCTTTTCGTCTCTCTAATGCAGTACGCGTATCGATATTCAAATTAATTTCTACATATTTATAACTTGATCTATATATATCTTTCAAGTAATGCAGCTACATATTATACTACTTCAGAAATGGGCGAACGGAAGTGGAAAGTAACAGCGATAGTCGAAAGAATTGGTCCAGAAGGTGTGGAAGGTTAAGGTGGAAGGCCAAAAAGGTTAAGGTTAAGGTAGAAGAGAAAAAGATGGGCCAGGATGGATGGAAGATGTATAATCGGGAAGGAGGTGGTGGAAAAGGTGGTGGAGGAGAAGATGTCGAAGCTGCTAAGGGAGGTCAAAGAGGACAGGAAGAGGAAAGAGGAGGTGATAGAGGAACTGAGGGAGGAGGTGAAGAGGCTGAAGGTAAAGGTTGAAAGAATGGAGCAAGGCGGGGGAAAAAGGAAGAGAGAGGAGAAAGAGGAAGGCAAAGGAATGACGGGGAAGAGAAAATGGTGGGCAGAGGAGGGTGAGAGAAGAGAAGACGAATTGAGAAGGAGGAGCGTGATAATAAGGATCGAGAAGGAGAGGTGGGAGGGAGAGGAATCAAATGCCGAGAAGGTGAGGGAGCTCTTTGAGGAAGGCTTGGTGGTGAAGGCGGACGTAAGAGAGGTGAGGGTGGTTGGAACGAGGGGGGGATTGGCTAACGCTACTGGTCAGGCTGGGGAATGAGGAGCAGAAGCGGAGGGTGCTGAAGGCGAGAAGGAAGGCAGGAAGCAGGCTAAGGGTGAAAATTGACGAGGATAAAACGGTGGAGGCGAAAATAAAAGAGAGAGGGGAGAGAGAGAGGGGAAATTTGGAGGGAGATTGGAGGAGAGCAAGAGGGAAAGGCTATCGGCAGAGGAGGAGATTTCGAAAGAGATGGAGGAGAAACTTCTCATGAGCGCGGACGAGGTAAAGTAGGCAGGGTGGCAGAGCCGAGACAGGAGGGAGGGAAGCAGAAGGAGACGATTGAAGAGGCGAAGGAAGAGGGGGGAGGGATGTCGATTTTTATGTTTGCAGGGAGAGTGGAACGAGAAGGAGAGGAAGGTTGAGAACCGGAGGAGGGAGAGTGCCGGAAGGAAAAAGCTCTGGGTCAAATAACACGACAACTCAGAAATAAGCTTTTCTAAACACCCCCAACACGCCTAAAAAGGAATAAAAAAGTTCGCATCACTTTCGAGCAAAAGCCTTTTTTTTGTCTAATTTGACTGGCCTAATCGCGTCCCCGAGTAATCAGAGTGAGTCTGAGCCTCTCGCACGTTTCCGTGTTCGCGGTCGCTCATCTGCCGCGTGAGTGAACGCAGTGATGAAACGCGGAACGAATTAAAGCAATCGGCGTCGCGACTCTTTGAAATTTGTACGAAAAATCTATCAATCTATGTTAGAAAATCGATAACTTGATTTTATATTATACCAGCTTTTATATCGCAGAGTAGTTTAAAAAGGCACATAGATTTAGAACATACAGATAAAAAACTGTATCAGTGCCCACAGTGCAAGAAGAATTACAAGAGAAAAGATGGTTTACGTGAACATATTGATGTTCACTGAATACATATTGATGTAGAG
This sequence comes from Temnothorax rugatulus, assembly GCA_035220575.1. Classification (NCBI taxonomy): domain Eukaryota; kingdom Metazoa; phylum Arthropoda; class Insecta; order Hymenoptera; family Formicidae; genus Temnothorax; species Temnothorax rugatulus. The sequence continues at coordinate 42,295 of JASTWL010000416.1, read as the reverse complement.
CACTGAAAGAAGAACCTTTAGACGATCGGAGCATTTAAAACGTTTGTGCCTTAAAAAAGCCGAAAGAAACGGATCTGCAAGAAATCATAACGAAAATGGGAAATTATCTGAAACCAGAAGTGAACGAAACAGTGCTGAGGCAGCGGAGGAAAAGTCACTATAAACTTACCTTCTGTGACATTTATCTGTCACAATTGTGGTACTAATATCTCATTTAGTAGATTAATCATATCATTGCGAATTAATGTAATAGATGAGCTAATTGTTTTAGAATGTCCTAGATGTGAAAGCCCGATATACTATAGATCTGTCCAAAATGGACTTTTTTGATCATAATTTTGAAATTTATTTTGATGAGCTACAAGATAATGTAAGTGGAAAGAAAATTCTATAATCAATTAATGGAAATTAAAAGAAAAATTGAAGGAAATGGATCAACAAAATGATTGCACGATTCAGAGAAGGCAACCATTGCGTTGCTATCCAAATGACTGCAAAACGGAAGGACATTCGTCTACCTGTATGTGTTTAGAAATTGTTCTGCGACTACAAGAATTGATATTTTTCAATATTTATTATCTTTTCCCATTTTCTTCATTTACAGTAAGTAAAACAATGACGAATCAACCGCAGTATTCGAATACAGGAAGGCCCACTGTACGCATAGCCGTTTATTTAATGACGATCGATACCATTCGCGTTAAAGGAAAAGGTCACGGCGGAAATTGAGAGATTAGTAAAAGAGAAAATTTTGTCGCCCGTCGAAGTTAGCGACTGGGACACTCCCATAGTCCCTATAATCAAACCGGAGATAGAGGAGATAGGAAGAACATGTCGGGATTGCGTTGAGGTTAAAGACAATCCTATCAAAAGTGAAATAAATCCGTGGAAACGGCCAGAGAAACCCTGGCAAAGAATACATACGGACTTCGTAGGGCCGTGCCAAGGGTATAACTTTCTCTTAATAATCGACGCTAGGACGAAATGGCCAGAAATAATTCTAATGAAATCGATACCCAGGTAGCACCTATACGTTTCAAAAACGTTTTACAAATGTTTCTTCGAAACGTTTCATAACGGTTAAAATGTCCACTCGAAAAACGTTAAAGTAAACGTTTATTTTCGGGCTCGGAGAATGTATAATAGATTCTCAAATGTAAAATTTGACCAGAGATAGTACATATAAAGTCTTACGACAAAAATTTGTCACTCGCAGTTCTATACATCATTGCAAGCCATAATAAATATTGATTTTGGAACAACAAATCAATATTTATTATTCATTTATTTATTTATTTTTTATGTGGCTTTCCAAAAAATTCAAAAAAATTAGGAATAAGACAAACGTTCTCAGCGGTTAAGCATCCAGCGTCAAACGCGGAAAACTTCGTCAAGACGTTCAAGCGGAAAATAAAAATATTGTTAAAAAGAAATAAACCGGTACAATCAGCGATAGATACGATATTATTCGAATACAGAACGTATTCGAAACACAGTACTACAGGCGAGACGCCGGCGAAATTGATGTTAGGGCGAGAAATCAGGGCAAAATTCGACTTACTACGACCGAATGTAGAAATAAAAGAGTCTCGAGACAAACAGGCAGGTGCGGAACTCGAGAAGAAAAAGAGTAGTGACGTTCAACGAAAATGAGGCAGTTCGGTCAAAAGCTTTCAGTGTCAACTCCGCCGCGTAGGTGCAAGCGATAGTGCATAAAAAACCATATATATATATATATATATATATATATATATATATATCGCGTAATATAAAAAAAAACTATTCAAATTATCAGTCTGTACGTTGACTGTGTGTAGGTGGTAGCCATGTATAGGACACATGCGGATATCTCTCTTTCCATTGATTAACAAATGGATCACTTATAACACACGTAATATAAAACTCCTGCAGTTTAGGAAATTATTTCAAAATAACATAATTGTCATCAATATCAATTATCATAGCTTCAAGATATAACTTTTTCAAGTGCCTGCACTGCCCTAATAATTCCAACCTATGATCAGTGAGGACACCACTGCACAAATAAATTTCTTGCAAGTGTTGATAAGAAGAAAGTAATCTAAATAAGCTGTCATCTAGATCAACATCGTCGTAATCGCCTAGATCAATGGACACTTTTTGTAAATTCTTACAGTTAGCGAGAGCATTAATACCCTGAGATGTAAGATTCAATGCGTCCAATAAATATATTACTTCCAAGTCACGACACGAAAAAGTGCATGATAAATGATGCAGTGATGATAGAGTTGGCAAATTCGTAATAATGAATAAAATCAGGATGGGGAATATATCCCAATTCTAACTCACGCATCCGTTGATTATTTTGCAGTATTTTGGTATTAGTATAACAACTGAACATCTTTGCAAACTTATACCATTAAAGTCAATATGTTCCAAATTATATAGCCCCTCGAGATACGAAAATTCTTCGTCGCCTATGCCACCATAATAACTTAGATCCAATTCTTTCAAATTCTTGCATGTCTTTGAAATTTTAAGTAGGACAGGATTTAACTGTGTTGAGGAAACACCTATGCGACATTCACTCAATCTTAAATGCGTTAAACAGCTGCCGCAATTATTAAGAAAATTTACCATGTTCTTTTGGAGAAAAAGATTCAAGAAAAGTCGATATTTCAACCTCTCCGTGGCAACACAACGGAGACATAAAATGGTTAAGGGGAGGTTACCGTTCATAACGATGAAAAAATCGAATTTTTTTTTTTTGCTTAATTTTCATCCTTAAGTTGTTGAGAATACGTGGGCAAAAGGATATTTTCATATCGAAAGTATTTTAAGAGTTACAGCTTGTCGGGCGGAACAGTCCGTCGGCTGGAAAATAGGTATAGACGGCGCCCTCGGAGCGGTCTTGCGGGGAGACCTTTTTTCTATATCTGATGGGTGAATCTACATTCGACCAGTGTATGAGGCTCTTTCCAGTGACGATTTGCTACAAAGATGCACCGGTGGAAACACTCAAAATGATAATGAGAGTTTTAACGCTTGCATATGGAAACTGGCCCCTAAACACCTTCATTGCGGCATAGAAACGATAAGAATAGCGGCATATATAGCTGCGGGTATTTTTAATGAAGGCTATTCATCTATCTTAAAAACCATGAATACGTTAGGAATCATCGTCGGGCCCAACAGCAAAAACTTCGCCGTGAAGACTGACGAAAAGCGCATCGCGGCAGCGGATAAAAACATGTCGCAGTTCGCAAAAAAGGCCAGGATAGAAAAAATCAACATGCAAGTACAGCAGAACAATTTCTTTGAGGAAGAAGAAGGGACTCTATATGGTGCTGGAATAGCTGATTAGATGTAAGTTGTCAAAAACAAACATTAAATACGATTTTTTACAACGTAAAACTTTAAACGCGTTTTTCTCGAAACAGCATTTTTCGGCGCGCGGGGCGCTCTACAGCTTCAACGGATGAACCGATTTCAATGAATGACGGCGCAAAAGAAAGGAAATTTAATTTAGGGGGCCTTCAGGAAGCGTTTTTTTCCAAAAATTGATTGCAAATAATTTTTTTCGAACGTTGAAGCAAAAAAAAACAGGGAAAAAAGAGGTTTTTTTTTCAAACGGCCACCATTTTGTTATAAGGGGGTTTTTTAAAAATCGGAAAATCATAAGGCCCCCCAAATTTAATCTATTTTAAGAACTTTTTTGGTTTTTTGGTTTCAGATCCACTGGTAAGGCTGTGGAATGCCCCGCGCACATAGAACCACGCCGTGTGTGGCTTCGTGGACTGAGAGCTGGAGCCGCCATTTTTAATTATTTTCTTCTGAAAAAATTTTAAATTAATCTTTATTTATGTACGAATTAAAGCCCCGAAAAGTTTTTTCCATATGTATTTATTTTATATAAAAAAAAAATTCCTGAAATTGAGGCATTTTTTGGGCCTCTGAAGAGTAACCTCCCCTTAAGTGATACACGGTGGTATACATGGGGTCATGACGAGCGGAAATAATTATATTGATATCATTTTCGCTCGTCATATGGTCCCGTGTATACCACCAGTATATATATATATATATATATATATATATATATATATATATATATATATATATGGACAAAGTCAACATTACCCTCTTCCCCTACGGATACTCTGCCGATGAGGGATATCGACTACAACTCTCGCAATTTAAAGATTTATTGTGTCCGAGATCTCGGAGCGATTTCTAGTATTGTGGACACAAGGCTTTACGGAAAAATTCTGTTTAAAATTCGATCCGATATTTTAATGCATGCATACGCAATATTTTATGCAATTTCTTTTTATATTGAAATAATGTGTTTAGATCATCTATAGTGAGTTCTAAAGATTAAAATGGCAAAAATTAAAATCTGCTTCGACCGAGAATCGAACCCGAGCTGCCTGCGTGGCAGACGAGAATTCTACCATTGAACCACCGATACTCCTGACAAACGATGCTCTTATTTGACTAATAAGACCGCTGGTATCGCTTAGAGATGTTAAGAAAATGTTAGAAGCAGGCACACGATGCAAAAGTTATTCTTAAATGTGAAGGCTTGATGCATATTGTACACAATATCCACTGTAAAGATAAGTGTATAATTCAATATTATTCTACATATTACTCAAGAAATTTATATATTTGTTGTAAAATTAATTTCACAATCTCGGATTAACTTGATATAGGTGTATACACGGAAAGAATTTTATGTTATATTTTACCCTTAAATTCACTTCAAACTTAGGACAACTTGGCAACCAAGACATTTTTAAAATATACAAAAAACATTTTACAAACAACGTGATAAATATTGGCAGATTGGTAAATTTTGAAAAATTATTGAAATTTGCTAGATATATTTTAGTAAAATTAATCAAACTTTTATTTATTTTAACGTAATAGATATTAATATTTTTTATTATGGTGGATATTAATCAGAATAGCTCGCATAAAATTCTTGGTGGTACATGTTATCCCATAACAACGGATTAACTTGATCCTTCGATTAAACTCACTCTTCGTCTCTTTCTAAGGGGGACAGTTAGAGGAAGCAAAAATGCATTTCAAATGCAGATAAAAGTAGTCTCCCGGAAAAAATAAGATAAATAGGAAACAATAATTTGCAGTTCTTATTCTCTGTCCGTTCAAATAAATCTCGCAAAATATCCATTTTAATAAACCGTTGTCATAATACATATATGAATAATTAATCACAAAAATTAATTGCGCACGTTGGTATTTGTTAAGAGAATTATCGCGTTTGAGGTGTTCCGAGTTCGTACGTTCCGAGGTAGGTACCTCTCGCGATCGCGTTTCAAATTTCGAGAATTAATGCAACGACACACAAAGCTCGAACATGAGTAGTGAAGGCTGTGTTCCAAAATTCATTGTCAGCCCTGAAAATCTGTAGTATACGTTACGTGTACTATACACAAAAAAAAAGATTATTCTTAATTTGAAAATATCTTATTTCAACGAGGAAATCTTGAAATAAGATTATATTGCGTTGAAAAAAGAAAATTTGCTTCAATGAAGTAATTTTATATAGTTCAACGAAGAAAAATATATTCTTAATATTAAGAATAATTTTCTTGAATAAAAACAGAAAAAAATATTAGATAGAGTGTAACGTATTTTCAAATAAAAAATTATAATTTTCTTAAAATAAGATCATGTAATTTCTATCTAATTATTCCTTATTCTTAAAAAGCGAAAAAATGTTGGATCAAAAATAACATTCTTAAATCAAAGACTGTGTGCATAGCGCACATGTTGATACAGGTCTGCACCGATCACTTGTCTGTACGGGTCGATGGAAGATACAGCAAAGTCGCGAGTCGCGAAAGTGATTGTGAGATTTCGACATTTCGTGAGATTGCAATGGAGAATTTGTTGCTACAATGGGGACTAGAAAACTTAATTGCTACTTTTAAAGGTAAGTATTTATACATGTAATATACAGTACATGCATACAACGGTTTGTTTCCAGAAAACAATCCTACGCAGTTCAACCTTACATACTTACTGTAGGGCCGTTTCTACACAAGATAAGAACAATTTTTGAATATTAAGAAAAATGACTAAATAATATATACAAAAACGTAAGTACCATTTCAAATTAAATAAAAAAATTACTAACTTGAATTTTAATTTTTCTTTGTTTTATAATCGTAAATAAGTCGGAATTTGATACAAATATTTTAATTTACAGAATTTACTTTTTAATTTAAGAATATGAGAATGTGCATTGAGCTTACCTTAATATTGTTGCCTTGACATTAAAATAAAAAATCACTCACCGGCCGATGCGCAACAGCGGAATTGTAATACTACGTCGATCAGATAAATTATCTGAAACACACAAATATTTTTACATTAAAGCATTGCAGTACCCGAGATAATCGATACTTGTATTGTATGAGTAATAAATTAATAATTTGAGTATAATGTAATGGCGAATCACGTCGCGCTTAAGAAAGTGGCGGAACCCGCCACGAAACAGCAAAATAATGAACAAATATTACTCACCTTACGGTCATTCCGCCGTTGCCCGATGCCTCCCAGGCCCCCTCCTCCTCTCCGTGGTCCTTCACCGATGTCGCATCTCCGTCGACGCACTCACTCACGACATTCACGAGCGAAAATCGCCGATATCGTCGCTCATGATCGCGCGACACTTTGCACGGCACTCCCGGTATTAATCTCGCGACGCGGCGTACTTCATTACACGATGATGGAAGGATTGCCAGACGTCGGAGATGCCTGTATGATCCGCTCGACGATCCCGTCGGCCCGTGATGCTCCACAGGTAGATCCAATCTGTACAATATATAAATTGCATCTATGAACACGAGAAAATATTTTTAAAAATTTGACTTACAAAAGATAGATAGAAATAAAATTGATACTCGAATGTATCGAAGTCCTCTCGAAAGTCTCGAGATGTAGCTCGGTTCTTTTCCGCGATGCCGATTAGTATATATCATATATATATATATATATATACATATACACCTATATTTTCTAACTTATTAAACTGCGCGTCGATTCTTTGTCGGACTTGAAACAGTTTTATCTTAATATTTTTAATTTTAATATTCTATTTCAAATCTGATCAATTAATTTTAATATTTTAATAGTTTTCTATTATATGATACCAAAAGATATTCAGAAATCAATCGATTGATATGAATTTTTTAGGTATATTTAGGTATATTTAGGTATATTAAATATGAAAGATAAGACGAAAAGATATATTTTAAAGTTCTCGCTCTAGAAGTACATCTATCTTCAGTGACGTTTAAAAAAATCATCGACGGATGATGAATGAGAGCACAATATAATAAACACAGTATAAGTAAGAACAGTAGATAGTAGGTACACTCCGTCAAGAATTAAGTTGGAAATAAATATAGCGATTTATACAACTAATAACATGGCGATTGTCATGGTAACTAATGATAACCGAAGCTAGATGCACTATGAAAAACACAGGCAACAGGAACAGAGAATATTATTCTGTTCCTGTCGCCTGTGTTTTTCATTGTGCATGCAGCTTGAAAAGCGATCGCACAATCAACAACATGACGGACAGTTTGCCACAAAAATCAAAGGAACCGACTCGAAGTATACCTGCTGTTCTTACCTATACTGTGCAATAGAGCTGATTTCTTTAGCATAGTGACAGCAAACTTTTCGCCTGCGTTCGATTGCATTCAAATGCGTGCGTAAGCGGGCGTCGATGAAATTCGGCCAGAATTCGGTCAGATCAAGTTGTGCCGGACGACGGGACAAAACAAAAAAAAAAGAACAAAAAGAAGAAAAGACTAGTAGACAGCTATAAGTGTTTGTGTCTACTGCATGGCATACGGAAATGCATACGGCTAATTTTTCAAAATGACAAACGGGAGAAAGAGACTCACCTCTTCGAGAGTTTGTTCACGTTCAATATTAATCAGACTGGACCGCGAGCTACGTCTGGTGGAACTCTTTTCGTCGCCCAGTAGCTGTACTACTTGTTATCCAGCTCTAGCAGCTCTACTAACGACTGCAAAGAAAAATAACAAATAATCATAATATGAATCCATATTATTAACCCTATTTCCTCCAACCATGCCCTTTCGTGTCCTACGAGTTTCTAATCCTCGCATCATAACTCACGAACGAATTGACGAAATTTAATGTTCCAAAGCGCAAATTAAAGCTAAAAGTAGTAGCTTTAATTTGCGCTTTGGAACATTAAATTTCGTCAATTCGTTCGTGAGTTATGATGCGAGGATTAAAGGGGCGGAAAAAACGTTGGAGGAAATAGGGTTAAACTAATTCAATCAAATTTTAATTTCTATATTACATTTTATTGTATATATATATATATATATATATATATATATATATATATATATATATATATATATATGAAATAGTGCCTCGCGCCAAGTACACGCGAAGCAAAACCGCACCGTGACTCTTTTACACGAACGTACGAGTTGCGAGTACCCGAGATTTTCAGATAGAATTAAACGTGAAAAAGCAGTAAATGTGCGACAGAATCAAATATGAAATAATATATGATGCAATGTCACGCTCGGTGCGCACGGAGTCGATCTCAAAAACCGCGATTACGCGAAAGGGATTCTGTCGCCAGTAACACGAACTACGCTGTAACTACGGTGTACGTCGTCACGACGACGTTCAACGAGGCGCATTAACGATCAATGGCGAATAATGCGCGATACTCGCGATAGCACTTAACATCACTACGCGATCACGTGAATCCGCGGCAACACTCAACATAAAAAAGGCGCAACAATATTTAACGCAATTACTCACACATCTTAACGACACACGCGAACGAGGAATATGGCCGCCTACGCGAAACGCAAGACACTACGCGATATACTACTCTTAACGCGAAACGCGATGTACTTAAAACGCCAATACAAAACAATTAAAAAGAGCAATCTTACCGATCCGCTGATCCTGGCCTGTTCTCGCCGCTGCTTCTCGTCCTTCTCGCCTCTCACAATTAAGGATCACGCTGCGCGTGATCCTTAATTGAACTTCTCGCCACACTGTCCGTTCACGGCGAAGGACGAACCGGAAAAGATCGAACAAACGCTGCTCGATACCGGATCGATAATATGCCCACTCAGTGGGGGTGCGCAAATCTTCTGCGCGACCGCCGGTCGCCGACCAATTAGGGGCGAGTTTCGCGGCTTCGCAAGCTCGCCACGGTCCCCGTCGCGCAGTGTCGTACACGGTCGGTCCTACGGGGGGTGCTTCGCGATCCCGCGCCTTTGCAATGGCATTTCGAAATTTCCGCCGAGCGCTCCAGACAGCCGGGCCTCACTCCTACCGACAGGAGCTCTCCCGGTGAACCTCTGGGATGATGACCCCGCCATCCCGGGTTCGGTTGGTGCCGTGGAGATCGGTCGGGACATTTCATTTTCTTTGGCCGTGGAGGGCCCTGCGACGGTTTTCTCCGTCACCTGCTGATCACGCGCTATACGCGCATTCCATCGCGCTCCCCTTCCGCTTCCGCTTTAGCCTCCTGCGAGCTTCACGAACGGCGTAAACAGGCCTCCCTCCTCCCTCTCGACTTTCTCAAACGACCAGCCCCTCGCCCTCAGTTTTCTCTCCTTCAAATTCTTTAGATTCCAACGATGACGTCCTTGTAGAGATTCCTCGACGAGAAATGCCAAAATTATATAAAAGAAAAGGAATCAAAAACGCAAATAAAATTATTAAATATATAGGCCTCCTCCTCTCTGGAGATCTCGCGATTGCTCTCCCGGTTCACATACAGATTTATTCGTTTATACACTATATAACTATAATAACATATAAATGACGGATAAGCGAAATAGTAAAAGTGAATACTACCACAATAATAATAAATTTTTCATACTTGAATCTCCGTCATCTTCTTTACAAATAATATGTCTATTAAGTACAAGCTTAAATAAAAGTTTAAATTAATTATATTAAGTATTATGAATTAAACGATATATGTATATAAATAAAATAAGATAATTTGAATATAATTTAGGAATATTCTTCTATACTGTAGGATGCGCAATTGTGATATCCGTAATGTAAAGAGTTCAGATGTTATACATTCTTAAAAAAAATGTTCTGATTATAAATTAAATCATGTTCAATTTCTTCTTTAATTTCTATAATAATAAATTGTAATAAATCAAATAATAGTATTATATTGTCATTTTCTCGCCGCAGATATATCCTGATTCAGAATCTCAAAGAATACTATTTATAATATCAGATATGTATACTATTTATATCAGATATATATGAAAATGTGTGAAAATATATGCCTTTCCTTTTTCTCTTATTAATAATTAAGCTCTATTTAAGAAAAAACAACAAACATGTAAAGTATACACTTTTGACTATAGTTGTATAATTTCTTAATAAATGATTTTGATCTGAATACAATATGATATACATATAAATTTCCGCGAGACATATAAAAATATCCTTATGAAATTTTCTCTCTGTCTTTCTTTCTTTCTCTTTTTTCTCTATCTCTTTTCTTAATTGGTTATTAATATTACACGCTATTGTTATCATTGTGTTACATATAATGACACATAATTATGTTATATTTTATTTGACGCTTATTTATTACTCGTTTATTAACATAGTCTGTCCTTTTACATTACTCATTTACTTGGACACAAAAACGAAGGTCAAGGTGCCAATTCATGAGACGCTGAAAATGAGCGTCAACAAGGTGAACGTGGTGCTTTCGCTTTGACGCTAGTGTCAAAGAAATGAAGTTAAATTTGTTTAATATTCAGCGTCGTCGCTGAATCATCGTTAATCGTCCCAGTAATAATAATTCGAAATACGTAAAATATTAATTATTTTCAAGTAATATCTTTAAGTAATAATATTTTATGAATATATATATAAATAAAAGATATTATTTCAGAAGATTTTTGTGCTTAATAATTTAACTTCTGTTCTTAATCTTATTAATTTTTGAATTTGTCTCAATTTATATACGCGGGGATTTCGTGTAACTCGTTTCTTTTCTTCTTTTTTTTTTTTTTTTTTACAAAATTAAGCGGGTAGCACACACTTCTGCATAACGCATAATGCGTAAGCATAAGAAAATTGATTGGTCCATATACATGTGCATAAGGAAATAGACCAATCAATTTTCTTATGCTTATGCATTATGCGTCATGCAAAAGTCTGTGTTTCCCGCTTCAACATTCTCATTATCGGACGCAGAGATAAAAAAGAAGATTCTTTCTTCTTTCTTTTTATGAAGGGGAAACTACAGAAAATTGACGCGATCGGTAAAGAAGGCGTGCGAGCGCGGCATTGGCCGGCCGCCGGACCGCCGTTTCACAAAGCACGGTCGGGGCGGTCGGGGCACGGGCTGCGGGCTGCGGGCAGCGCCGGCCATGAGAATCGCCCAAAATCGCGGGAAACGCGTCCTGCTTCAGGAGGTACGCGAGGTTCGTTCACAATTCATTATTATCACAACAATTAGGACGGTCGAGAGGGCGAAATTCGGGGCCGCGTGCAGGTCCTCGCGGTGCGGAAGCCGACGTTCGTTCCCCGGATGAGGTAGGACCAGCTATACGCGAGAAAGGTGATACCCCTCGAAAACACGAGGCCGAGGCCCCGCCGCTTGCCGTTGGGTAAGCCCCAGCGGTAGCGAGAACTGTTTTCGACAAGTGTGCCCTCGTCGCTGGCATTCCGCGGGCCCCGCGGCCGCCCGTCGTTCGAGGTGCCGATGCACTTCCATGATACACGGCGTACGGAACGCGAGAGCCTGAAAATGCCGTTGCCGTGCTGAACGCATCAGTCATGAATACCATTGACACGGAGACCAGCGAGGTATCCGCGTTGGATCGCGCCAGATCCGAGGTGGATGATGAGATTGACGTGAATGTCGGGGCTTCGACGAGCGAGGACGTGTGCGATGGGGAGGCTTTACTGGACGATTGTAATGGCTGGACGCCTAGTAAAAGCCGTTATGGCAGAACAATAAAGCCCACGTCCATCATGGGCATTACTGTGGACTCTCTGCAGGTATACGCCATGTAATTTTTTTATGCTGCTCTGAGCAACGAAGCATCCATGTAACGTTGGCGTGTCTTTGTCGATTGCGTATATTTCTAAGCCCAATCAAAGTACACGTCATTCATGAGACTTGATCTTAAATATTTTCATATTCACGTACCAACGACTTTCATATGATTCTTTTCAAGGAAGCTCTTTTTTATAATCAGTAGTAGATATCAAATTAGTTATATTTAGTGTCTGAGATCTATCGGTTTTTTTTAATAATCTGGAGCTTGCTGTTCATTGGTACTTATGTAACATTCATTGCTTTTGTAATTTTGCAGAATTGGAGGCCAAAGACACGTAGACAATTGTCGAATTCCATTGATAATAGTGTGGATGAAAATACAAGTGAAATTGACATAGCTAATAACGTAGATGAAGTCAGTGATCAACCTTTATTAAACAGTATAGAGGAGAGTCCATATCCAAAAGTAATCAGTCCTGTTGTTGAATGCCCTTGGATGCTGGGAGAGTTAGCATGGGCAAGAGTTGGCAATTTCCCATTCTGGCCTTGTATGGTAACAGAGGACCCAACTACAGGTCAATATTATAAGTTAAGAGGTAAATTTCTATAGCTCGTGTATATTTTACTTATTTAAGTTGCAGTGTATTTATAAGAAGTTGCTTCAGAATATGAATAAACATGAGAATCTGAAGTTATATTTCTTATATCTATACGTTATTACAAAAATTTACTGGTATAAAATGTTGAAAAATGTTTTGACTATTTTGTGGCACAGTTAATCCTAAGACAATGATAAGGGTACACGTTCATTACTTCGGAGACAAAGGACGTCACAGTTGGGTTTCGGCAAAATGTATGATGCAATTCACAAGTCTTGCTGACTTCGTGGAATTAGAAAAATCACTGTCAGCAGATACAAGGAAGAAGGAGTCCAAGTATGCTGCTGCTTTTACTGTGAAGCCGGGAGCAAGAATAAAGTGGGAAAATGCTGTTAGAGAAGCTGAGGAAGCACAGCCACTGACAATGGAAGAAAGAATTGCAATTTTTGCGAAAAAATTTAAAATCTCGAAATCTAAAGATGCAAAATCATCTACTGTCGATGAAAGAATCAAGAGGAAACATTCGATTGAGCAAGATGGGCCTGATGTCAAACGTGCTAAACAAGACAATGTAATGTTAATAATTGTTTACATTCAGTATAAATTTACAGTATAAATTTAACTCAGTGCTTGTTATATGTAGTGTAAAACCTTATTTTTACTTTTACAGTTATACAATGAAAAACCGGAAGTATCGAAGTTACGTAAATCAGAATTATCAAAGTCGAAAAATTCGCGGATTGTAAATGGTAAAATTGACTGGAAACTAAATTTGGATTCCTTACCTCCATCTCCTTCAAGTCATAAAAGCTCGTCCGAAAGTATAAACACAAAAATCATTAAAAATGAGGATGAAGAGAGTTTATTTAAAGTTTACTACGAAGATAACAAAAATTTGCTTGAGATTGAATATCCAGATATGCCAAAAAACGACATTAAAAAATACTTGCGAAAAACCTGGGACAATATGGACATGGAATACCGGAGAAAACTTAGATTGCAAGTGTCAAACGAAAACCCGCAATTGCATTCGAAAGAAAGCACTTCGAGTGAAGAGATGTCAATTGAGATTGACACAACTGTAAAGGAAAATAAAAAGATGAAAAGTAATATTGACACTGAAGTAAATTCTGTTCCAGAAATGATGAAACGAAATAGACTGTACAATCTCTTAAAAGATATTAAAAAAGAAAGTACTCCGGATGAAGATGTGATTGAGATTGACACAACTGTGAAGGAAAATAAAAAGTCGAGAAGTAAAATTGACAAGGAAGAAAATTCTGTTACAGAAACGAAACGAAGTAGATTGTACAATCTCTTTAAAGGTATGAAACAAGAAAAGGTTTGTCAGATTTGCGAGAAGACAGGCAAGCTAACGAGATGTAAGGGGCCTTGTTATTCTTATTTTCATTTATCCTGTGTAAAACCTGGCGAATCTAGTCCAGAATATTCTGTTGATGAGAACACCTTGGATGACAGATTACTTAGCGACTTAGACATAATTAAAAGAAGTATTAATGATGAAAATGAAAATAATGGTAATTATGTGTGATAATAATTATAAATACATATATATATGTATATGTAATATTTATTTTAAAAAATTATTTTTTAAATGTGATTTATACTAACAAAAGATAAACGAATTTTTTAAAATAAATCTAATACATGGTTATACAGCATAATCATAATATTAATTGAATTCAGGTAAATCCGATGAGCAAGAGGACGAGACATTCAAATGCATTGACTGTTTATCTGGAGTAGCACCTGCTTGCTTCTTATGCAATGAGAGAGAAGGAGATAGAGTAAGATGTATCGTCCCGGCTTGTGGGAAACATTATCATTCCAACTGTTTATTATCGTGGCCACAGGTAAAACTTTGCGTTTATATCATAATGTTAAAATATTGATACACTCTAACATTAATAAATATTTGTATTTTGTTCAGTCGCATTGGCAAGGTGGACGCTTGATATGTCCGTATCACGTATGCCACACCTGCAGTTCGGATAATCCTCAACACCACCGTTCGCGCGCCCCAAATGAGAAAATAGCAAGATGTGTCCGTTGCCCTTCGTCTTATCATGCATCGACATTGTGTCTGCCTGCTGGTTCAGTAATATTGACGGCGAGCCAAATTATATGCCCAAAACATTACAAAGCACCATATCCTCCATTGAATGCAGCGTGGTGTTTCCTGTGTACACGTGGTGGAAGCCTCATTTGTTGCGACACGTGTCCGACTTCCTTTCATTTGGAATGTCTGGGTAACTTGATTAAAATGTTATAGTTAATGTAAAGTACAATACCTGCAAATAAATTACTTATATGTTGTTGGTAATTTAGGTATAGATGCGCCTGACGGCGGATTTATATGCGAGGATTGTGAAACAGGAAGATTACCTTTGTATGGGGAAGTTGTATGGGTGAAACTCGGCCATTATCGATGGTGGCCGTCTCGTATATGTTATCCACATGAAATCCCTGAAAATGTAGAAAATGTAGCTAAACCTCATAGTCCTGGTAAATTTTGCGTAATGTTTTTGGGGTCCAATGATTATTATTGGGTAGATAGGTAAATAAAAATTCTTTTATACGAAATATTGCGATTAATAAGTATCTTAATAAGTCATATTTCTTTAATGTGATAATCTTTATAGAGGTCGGGCCTTTTTATATCAAGACGGTGATGCAAATATAAAACCACCTATGAATAAAAAATCTCTGATGGACGATACATATCGGATAGCTCTTGAGGAAGCCAATAAAATACATCAGCAATTAAAGGCAAGGCGATCCATGACTAAAAAACCGAAAGGACTGAAACCGCCACCATACGTAAAATTAAAAGTACGGTTTATACCACATTAAGCTAACACTAAATCAAGCTAGCAAGGACAAACGAGCACTTTTCTTTTGAAGTCGGATTTAAACCAAATAGACAAGCGCGAACAAACACGAATGAACACCTTGCTTCAATGAGTGCATATGGTGCCGCCGTATTGGCAGATCATTCATTAAAGCAAATTGTTCATTCATGTTTGTATTTACTTGCGTTCTGGATCTGACTTTTAAACTCTTTTCGTAATCTCAACATTATCCACACTCATTCGATCAAATTCGCTCATAGATGATTGTGTTCGTGCTCATTCGCTTGATCTATACTAGGCTTTACATATATATATATTATTGTAGTCAACACTGCTGTATCTTCATTAAAATCGATTTGATTTTGTAATCAGACGTAGATTCATACGTGCTTTATTGTTAATTTATCATAATTTGATGAATAACTGCAGTGAAAAGTAGAAGCCTTAATGAAAATAGACATGTGACAGGTCAATAAACCAGTGGGCAACGTTAAGCCAACCGAATTCGAGAGCATTGTGGCATGCGAATGCGATCCTGAATGGGATAATCCTTGTGCACCTGGTACGGATTGTCTGAATCGTATACTAATGGTCGAATGCAGTCCCGGAATCTGTCCAGCTGGAGACAAATGCATGAATCAGTCGTTCGTGTTAAGACAATACCCAGCAATGGAGCCATTTCATACCGTGGCTCGCGGATGGGGCCTGAGAACTTTGGAGAATATTAAAGCGGGACAGTTTGTCATCGAGTACGTGGGGGAAATTATAGACGACGCTGAATACAAACGTAGATTACATCGGAAGAAGGAATTGAAGAATGAGAATTTCTACTTCCTGACGATAGACAACTATAGAACGATTGATGCGGAACCGAAGGGAAATCTGAGTCGATTTATGAGTGAGTATATTACGACATACGAGTCTGTGATCCCGAAAAACGATTATATTGTCATTTACAGATCACTCGTGCGCTCCAAACTGCGAAACGCAGAAGTGGACAGTAAACGGAGATACGCGTATCGGTCTATTCGCTTTGCGTGACATAGAAACCGGAGAGGAGCTGACATTTAATTATAATTTAGCATCTGATGGAGAAACGCGAAAAGCGTGTCTTTGCGGTGCATCTAATTGTAGCGGTTTTATTGGGCTAAAAGCACAGAAACAACAGTTACCAATAGCACAATCGGTCATGCAATTAAAGAAAATTGTTAAATCAAAACGACACAAAAGGTACGTATATAATTGCTATATCTTGATATACTTATCGTTTTGTCATGGTTTTTATACATTTAATATGTTAATGAATTTTGTTATTTTTATTTTAGATCGAGAAAGTACAGCTGTTGGCAATGCGGACAAGAAATATATCACAACAAGTTTATAGTCTGCTCACAAAGGACATGTAACAAAAAGTATCACAAAACGTGTGTAATAGTCGATGAAACAGAACCGAAATTCTGTTGTCCATGGCATTTTTGCTCAGAATGCGGACGTCGAACATCAGCACACTGTTCATTTTGTAGCATTGCATTTTGTCAAGGTAATCCGAAAATAATACTAACGTGTATTTGCACAAACTATGGGTATACCCTTTCACTGCAAATTTTTCAGCCAATTTAAAACTGATTCTTCCTTCGTGAAGATCGAAAAACCTAAATTTAGTAAATTTCTACAAATTAAACTGCAGAAGAGAAAATAAAAGAATTTTTATTTAAAACTTAGATACAAGACTGCACAATGTTGAAAATGGGGAAAATGCGCTTAACAATGATCTCCCTCGATATTTTTACTGAAGAAAAGTCATCTTCAAGTTGATTAAAAGAAGTTATTGTTAAAAGAACATTTTATATACTGTAAGTATGTGCACTATAAAAATTAATGTTATTTGTGTTTTTAGATCATCTCGATGGCAACTTATTTGAGCGAGAGAGCGAGAAGGGTGGCGTCGTATGCAGAGCGCACGAAAATGCGGATGCACAGAAGCCTGTCGAAGACGAGAAAGAATATTCCGATAACGATAACGAGACAGATAAAGAATATTCTTCGACAAGCTCCACTAGTCCGATCGTAATGGAAAAAATTGCGACGCGAGAACCATCACCAAGGGTTTCTATCGTAGAGGTGAGATGAAACCTTACTCTCTATCTGTGTCATTAGTAAATATATGCGATGCTCGGATAGTTGCAAATCTTTGCATAATAATGCAATTTCACATAGAGATATGTGCAGTTAGTGTTTTGTCTGTTTATTTCTATATTATTTGCGCACAATTAAATTGTCTGTATCATTACTTTGGTGGTGGTAGAATTGGGTAAGAAGAGAAAATTCTCTTATGTTGAAAAATATACAATTTTTGAGATCAATGATTATGATGAAAAAAATATTGATGAGAGGCTAGAGAAGAATGTAATCGTGTAAACAAGTAAATGCATCTTTAATTTACCAAAGAAGCCAAATTCTTGTTTATATTTTTATTATCCAAATTTGCATTATTTACACTAAATTGATATCCATAAAAGTGTGAATCCAAATAGTTTGGAATGTAAAGGATACACTATCAAGGCATTCTTTTATACGACCATCTTAACTGTATCAAAGTTTTATTTGTGATTTTATATCGCGCGGCTATTCTGTATGTAAGGAAAACAACGATTATTGTTGTAATATTGTAACATAATGAGAATTATGTTGTAATATTGGAAGATAGCATATATGTTCCGAAAAAACAAGAAGAAACTGAAATTTTTTTATTATTATTTTTTATTACTCCCAATATATCCCTATTCCTTTAAATTGGCAGTAGTAGACACTCTTCTATGCGCAAATTCTGCTCTTACAAAAAAGTTGCAAGTTGTTTGGCGTAGTTGGTAGAAAATAAATATTTAGTTTTATATTTATGAGTGAGTCTTTTTTTATATTGTAGATGTATGGATTTATTATTATTGATAATAAAAAGTTGCCACAGACCTGAAAAACCGAGAAAAGTCATGGAAATTTAAATTGGTCAGAGAAAACCCGGAAAAATCAGGGAAATAAATATAAAAAGGGATTTTTTTAAGTTTGCTCACAATTCTCATAAATATTCTTATTTTAAAGAGTACTTATAATTCTTTAAATATCATATCTCACGTTTATAGTCAAATGTGTTCAAAACTCACGCATTTTACAAGTTATTTCCTATGTGTTACGAAGAGGCACTTTTGAGGCACTCTTGCGTCCATTTCTCGTTTCGTCTCCCTCCCCCCTACTTCTCTAGTTCTCTTACGATATTAATTAACAAAATAATTAAAATTTTATTTTATTCGGTGCTTTTATTTAATCGTCCTTTTCCCTCATAACTGCGTTTTTTTTCCAATGCTTATTTTTTGTTAGCCTGAATTTGCATTCAGGATTATATTACGTTACAGGATTAAACTTTCAAGTTTGTGTTGCTTCTAATAATATAAGCTCTTTCCTGCAGTCTCTGCTCCTAAATATTAAAATTGAAGATTATATATTGATTATGAAAAATTCTCCAATATTGTCTGCAGAGCGTGGAAAAGTCGGGGGAGTTTTAAAATTTATTTTCTGTGGCAACTCTGTAATAGTAGTTACAAATAAAGGTATCAATGGTAGTTAATACTTACAATTAATATGAAGCAAGTTCATCATTATTCATTTAACTTCAAAATGACATAATAAATAGTTAATTTGATTCTACAAGAAATATTTCAAAGATTATGCGAATTTTTATATATTAGTCTACTATCAATTTTTACTATTTAATTACTATAAATATAAATTAATTGTATACTTACATGACAAAAATTAAATGCATTATAAATTTTTAAATTATGTAACACTTTTATCATGCTTTTTTTATTAATGTTTTTCAGAAAGAGAGAGAGAGAGAGAGAGGGAGCAGCCTCTTTTATTTTTCATATCAAGACATAGATACAATTTAAATTTAATGATTTGAATAGTTTCTATGAACTGCTATGAATTAATGGTTCAAAACTTGAGTTGCATTTATCATGGTTTATCTCTTCTTTAGTATAGAAATTAAGGATTCATCTAAAATTAAAATATTCCATATATATATATATATATATATATATATATATATATAATTTCTCTTTTAATATGCATTTTTGAAGTACATATTGTTATTCAAATAACTATTTTATAAAATAGCATTATATTCTTCATAGAGATCGTCTTAAGCAACAATGTTGCCTCACAGGTTCATCTAAGCAGCGAAGAGAGTGAAGAATCTCAGAAGGAAGAGGAAGAGCACAATCTCGAGAATAATTTTATGTCATGTGATAAAAGGACAATGACAAAAGAAACATTTCATAAATCACAGAAGAAAGAAAATCAAGCGAAGGAGTTAAGTAATCTTACATCTAGTCAACTGGAAGCCATAATTGGCGTTAGCCTCTTTGAATGAACTTCTCATTCAAATTCCTCCATTAAACACATAGTAAAAAAAACTTACTAATATAACTGATATAATTATATATAATTTATTGTGTCAGTTATACTGATAAGCTAATTACATATAATTATGTATAATGTTGTAGATTATATATCATATATTGTATATAATTATATGTAGTATGTACTGAAATATACAATAATAAAGTATGTAATCTACAATACATAATTATATATACTTATAATTTATATTAGTTACTTACATATTTATAATATAGAACCTTAAAATTTGCATATATATATATAAATTTACTTGATTTTGTTAACATATTGTTTACATTTATTAATCTCAAAAGAATAGATATTACAGTGTACGTGTTTATATTGCGATATGCATCATTGTAAAATTATACGTGATGATTAGTGCCTTGATAATAGGAGAGGAATGAATCAGTCATGAAATTCAATCATGTTCATCATAAAACTCTCATGACATTCTTTAATGAAATTTGGTTGAAAATTGAAACGTATAAAATTGCATGATGTGCATTAAGTGGATTCTGAGTTCAATCATATTTATCATAAGGTTCCCTTAGAATTCTTCAATGAAATCGGCGGAAACGATAAAATAGAAATATAATGTTCATATAGGAAAAGATAGCCTGTAATATACAGTTTATAAGAGAAAAAATATCTATTGTGTTTATATTTAAATTTTTACTCCATGACAAAATATAATTGGTTCATTAAAATAACATCTTATATAAAATAAGTTGCGTATTCTAATTTCTTGTGTGAAAACAAACATAAAGTAGATAATAATCGTATTACAATGGTGAAGATTTATAAAAGTTTAAGAAATTATACATATACATATACATATATATACATATACATATATATACATATATATATATATATATATATATATATATATATATATATATATGTTTCTATTTATCTTGAGAACTTTGGAAAAT
The DNA here is from genome assembly GCA_035220575.1 of Temnothorax rugatulus. Lineage (NCBI taxonomy): Eukaryota > Metazoa > Arthropoda > Insecta > Hymenoptera > Formicidae > Temnothorax > Temnothorax rugatulus. The sequence continues at coordinate 21,348 of JASTWL010000416.1, read as the reverse complement.
TTTTTAAAAGACAAAGAGTACATATTAATTGGGCCACGTAGTTGATGTTGAGATGTGCATTTCTAATATCGTGTGTGTATGTTGTGTGTGTGCGCGTGTGTGTATATATATATACACACATAAACATAGAATTATATTATATTACTTCCCTCCTATAAAAAGTACAGAAAATATTATAAGGTGCATCCTCACATAATTCTCAGAATGGAAATAAAACATCCTGCTTAACTGTATTTTCTGTTGCAGTTATTGCATTATTACTAACAATAATTGATCTATCAAATCATTAAAAACTGTATAATTATTGCTTTATCAATTTCATGATAAATATAAGGTTGATATATACATGTTATAAAGATTATTGTGGATTTCCATGTAATAATAATCACATTATTTATAATAAGATCAAAATTGATGCACTATGCTTTATCAATTAAAAACTATTTCCATATGTATAGTTGTAAGCTTACTTTTTTTCAAGTTATTACATAGCACTATTATATTAACGCATTAATATAATACAGAGGTATAATATTAAAATGTATTTAGTGTACTTAATAGACATTTTATGTTTTTGTGCCAGATCTGAAATGATAAGATAGATCTACCTGTTCACCTTCTTTATAAATGAGATTCTTTGAGTAGCAATTAGTAAATCCTTTATAAGGCTTCGTATAATTCTTAATATCTAACTATTATAAAGTAAAGAAGTAAACAAAATTTATGTTTAATTATATTAAATGTAATCATTTTCATACTTATCACAAATTATTAAGTATATATAGGTAATGAATTTATAAATACAATTATAAATGTAAGTAGACAGAGTGATATTAAAGCAGTATTTTGCAATTTTTCTTTTAAATTATACCTAACTTAACGTGATGTAAGAAATGTTTTAATAATGTACATTATTTGTGCTGTAGTTTCCCTAAATTGCGTCAGCTCATTAATATTAATAATTAGAATATACTTCTAAACGGATAACTTTTTAAATAAGTTACAAAGCATTCTGTATTCTTACATATATATCGAGTATAATACAACTATAGATATTAAACTCTCTGTTCGCTGCCATAATTTTGGTAAAGCTTTGGACTTTCTTGTATAGAGGAAGTAGTATTTGTCGGACTTGGTAAATTCACTTCTGAATTCGAAGCAGTCGATATGGTTTCCTCTGTGGATATCTCATTCTTTCGTAATACTGGTGCCACGAAATTTTGACCAGTCGAGAGGTCCCTTTTTGGTACTGGAGTCTAATGAAAACGATTAAGAATTAATATTCTAAAATCGTATGTTTCTGAAAAGGAGGCTCTGCTAGAATTTTTATCTTTCTTGCTTTATAAGAAGTAATTCTCTTCGTTTAGCTAAATAATTTTAATTTTTGATTACTTACTTATCTTTATAGCACAGAACATTATGTAAAATTTGAATTACAGAATTGAATTCAGGAAAGTAGCTTTCAAATTATAGTATATTGGTATAGATGACTCAATTCAATCTAGTACAACTTTGAACGAAATCTTCAACAGCAGCCTCCCATGAAGCTATTCAAATTATAATACCTTGGGTTTCGATAACGGCAATGTAACTCCGGTTACCAAGCCCAGAATACTCGTACAGAGACCAGTGAGTTGCACCGCAGCTAGTGGAGACAGACCACTTCTTACCAGGCCTAAAGCTAAAAAAGCAGCTTGCGCTAAAACTGGCGCAGCTCCTGCAGCACCAACTGCCGCTCCAGCCAGTTGACCACCACCGATACTCGGTCCGTAAGCGAAGCATAAATTATGCCTGTCCACCTAATCAAGATATATTTTTATTACAGGACACATATCGTCACACAATTGCAAGTTATTGTCAAAGTTATTGTCAAGGTATTGAAGTATATACCAGATGCTTGACTACAAGATATAGTAGACCAAAAGGAGTGATTAGAGGACACGCCAGGCTGTAGACAGTTGTCATAGTAAAGACCAGCAGCAACCAGGCATAATGCGCTCCCAATGGAAACTCCCACAGTACCGCTTTCCTAACGTGTATCCTTTCCGCCCGGCTGCGAGCTACACAAAGTCTGAAAGTGTACAGCGCGAGTTCCGGGAACCTGACCAATTCTAATCCACTCCCGAGCAATGCCGCAGTTATGACGTAATTTACAAAAAGGGCACCCTGCAAATTTTATATTTCTACACTAAGCCATACGAATGATGTGGTAATAAGGAGGAATTGTGCTCTTATTGAACTAATCTAGAGTAAATGCAATAAATGCTACATTTTTATTGCTAGAAATCTCACCTGATCTGGCAAAAATACACATTCCCATTGTGCCGTATTGTTTCGATCATTTACAGTCCAATCTAGAAATGCTGCGGCACTAGTTAATCCTAAACTAGGTAATATAAGCACCATCAGGAGCAACAGAAGTAACGTTTTTCTCATAATAGTACGATTTAAGCTGCTTCGTGTCCAATGCCTCACAAGCGATTCGCATCTCGTAACTAGTGCAGGCATTAGAGCAGCCACACTGACTAACAATACGGTAGGCAGGAAAGAATAAAGTACTGGACTAAGATCCTTAATCTCTCCAGTAAGTGGTAATTTGTTGACGGTTGTCACTATGACCTAAAATTTTGAAAATAAATAAATTAACAACATTACATATTTTGTATAAATTTTTAAATATTTAAAGAAAATCAAAAAGAGAATCAATCGAAGATTGAAACGTTATTTATTGTATCGAAATGCCATAAGCGTCAGTTTCTTTGCTACATATGTGTTTAAGTGCGTCTTTTTTTCTATTTGTAGTTTTCATTGTAATGTGCTCTTGCTGAAAGAGATTGACTTACAGCCGGCGTAGTAAGGAAAAACAATATAAGTCCCAAAGCGCAATTTATTAATACAGCATTTAGATACCAACACGGCCTGGGGATGCTTAGATTTTCCCAAAATATATCTGATGGCATCGGTGCATAATCCACGTTCCACTTTATATTCGGCGAGGACCTCAGCTGTTTGCGCAAAGTTTTAGCTGCACCGGGTGTCCCTATTAATTATAAATTATCAATTTTCTTATTGATTTAAGAGAGGAAAGGGAACATTGAGTAAATGGAATACCTAAAGTTACAAAAGCAACTCCAAGAGATTTGCTAAGTGCCACATTCTTCTCTTCTTCAACCAGCGCTGTTAGTCGTATTTCCTCGTTGGCGTAGAATTCTTGAGCGTCCACTTGCTGCAAATGCAATGACTTAAATTTTCCGTTAAAGATAATAACTTACATGATAATGCATACACAGTAATCGATATCATGATCGCGCACGTCCATGTTTTATTTTATTGATACAATTTACCTTGGTGCAGCAATGTCCAAGAACTTGACCACACGGATAAGGATACATTTTCAAAGGTTCTCTCTTCTTGGCATAACTTTCGCAATATAAACGCGCCTGTTCCACACAATCCCTTTCTGCATCCAGCTTTGAAAGGCGTCTTATATCGTGGGCCAATGTAATATCCTCCACTGTTAAACCAGGAAATGCTTCTCTGAAAGGATTGTTAATGCGTAAAAACAGCGCACATAAAAAAAAACAGATTGCTAAAAATTATTTTCAAATTAATTTCTTTTAATATCAGCAACAAATATTTACTAAAGAAAAGTTTACGATTAAAAGAAGGTCTTTTTCTACATACTTAAAATATTCGCTAAGATTCTCAACGGTGCATTGTTGTTTTGGTATATCCGTAATCAATAATGTTCTCGCTACAAATTCTCCAGTAGGCCTGGTATCCCGCACCTATATCCACACACAAGTTCTCATTAATATTACGTAAACGTCACAAAACACATTCATATCTTTTGTATACATACAAAAAAAGAAAAATCTATCTTATAATATATTTGCAATACCTGCTTCAAACGACGTCTCATGACAAAGCCACCGACTGGCAGATAAGATAACAGCAGTACTGTATACACCCAAAGCCCATTAGACGTGGGCTCCAGATTTGACAGTGTTGTATGACTAAATGTTGCGCTATCTCCCGGCTGCATGCTTCCGTGAAAATTTATTGGCAGAGCTATGCACAGTGACACAATCAGCATCATGATGGTCAATATGATTAAGCAACGCCCGAACATGATATATAACAACCCATCGGGCCCTGCACGTTGTAACAATTCATCGTCCCTGCAATTGTAAGATTATTATGAGCAAATAAGTCACACATTAGAAATACCATAATGAGACACACAAATAAAATATTCCAAGTGCGCCGAATACTAACGTAATCTTAAAAGCGGTAACAATCCACGTGAAAAATCCTCTATCCAGTTGAGAGAGTTGAGAATTGACCGAAGCTTCCATACACAAGGGATCAGTGTCTCTGTTTTCATTAACACCATAGAATAGCTCCATCCATCTGTTGTCGGACTTGTGTAACAGCGCGAGGCGCCCATAGTTCCACGCTTTCTTACGTAATAAACCAAACAAAATAACTAAAAGCTGTTAACAATAACATTAGCGTTACGTTAGACACTAGAGTTTAACTCAACAACGTCAATATTTTGTACAACGTCGTATATCATTATCTCTTACTACAACACATGTATCAAATAATAGTAAACGATAGAGATCAAAGTCTTACCAGGAATCCTATTACATTTAGCAACAAGTTCTCGGGTATTCCTGCGTACGCATCTGTGATTATTGTTCTATTGTTCCTGGGAAATGGAATGCACGTGTCCAGGGAAGGAGGAGTATCGCGTTGAACCATGCTGCAATACAGTAAATCAAATGTTTGACATTGTAACAGAGAGCGTTATGATAGAAAAAGCGCGATCCTACAACAATGACACGCCGCGTCCGTCATTCTCGGGAGTGCGCGTGCAAATCACGCTTGCTGACAAGCAGTAACATGGCAACAGGCAGCGATACGTTAAGATACGATCTATCCAAAGAAGTAAGTATACACACGCGATCGCAAAAGGTACGCAACGTACTATTCCATTACTTTTACTCGCGCGTGTCGATTGACTTGTCCAGCATTGTCGTTAATTTCCACACTGTGCTAGTCGATGTGTGTCGGTGTGCGCGAAAGGCAGTCCGCGGATTGTGCAAACAATGCGAAAGATAAACGCGATAAGCGGCTGGAAGCGGCCCGAACTCCGAAGCGCGAACGCGCGGGGAAAGAAGAACAGGTATGGAGTACGGTGCGAATTTCGCCACTCACTTTTCGTAGGTGTAATCCATGGTCAGCCGAGTCGCCGAGACGCGTGAGTCAGTGCGCCGTTAAACGAATGCGAAGGTGCATGTTAGCGAACGCGTGTCAATTTGACACATCGCACACGCCGTGCGTGCTGCTGGCTGTTAGTCACACGACGAAAGTGTCCCAGCGAGCGTAACCTAACCCTAACCTAACCCGCCTCCGTTCTTCGCATTGCTCCGCATTTCTGATGCTTCGGACGTATATGTGTATATCGCGAAATGTCATTACGGGCACGCACACACGCGCGTACCCACGCGTCCCACGTATGTATTGTATGTAGTACCGCGTTCTGTCACGCCAGAAGGAGCACGCGTTTTAATTGAGCCAGCCTACTTGTCGCTTTATCGAGTAATTTTATCTTTAACTGTCGAAAATAGAGTTCCCACAGCAGTAATCTTGCGATAAGATTAAATGGAACAGGTGTATGTGCGCGTGTGTATTTTAACTTGATAAAAAAACACGATACTCCGAATTTTTCATTGGATTTATCGTAGTTACTATGTGCAAAATCAGATATATTGGGATATGATAGAGGTTTACAGCAGGATTATGTAAAGAACTGTAATTACAAAATATATCTCTTACATTTGTATACATAATGGCTGTGTATATAATGTATGATTTGTGTGTATGTGTGTGTATGTGTGTGGTGACACAAGTAAATATTATGTACCTAGAAAAAATATTTAACATTACAGCTCACACTTATTAATGATTTGAAATCTCACTTTATATAACTGTTTTATAAATTAAATTTCTTATCATATAAATCATATAAATACTCTTCATATATAATTATAAATAAACTGTGATGTAATAACTTAATTTCTGTATCAATAATATGATTTATACTAGACATTATAAAAGTAGAGTATACATTTCCCACATAATCTCTGCGAGCTGTGACAAAAGATAATTATTTAATATGTAAGATATACAAACATCTTTTGTACTATGATAATTATATAAATCTTAAATTTATGATATTTTAACAAACTGTATCTTCATTTCCATTGATAAAACTTAGTCAGTTGTAGTTCACCTGTTGTGATAGAATCTATAACCCAGGTTTCCTTTAGGCCATTCGCGCCAATAATAATTTTAGCAAGCTTCATATTTTCGGTAATATGTCCGCCTGCTGTCTTTATAAGTTCCTTAAGCGTGTCATGTGGCACGGTGGTCTTGTATCCGACATATATGAGTCCACATGCGGTGAACAATTCTGGGACGTAAGAAGGTCCAAATAATTGCCTGTCTTCCCGATTTTCCTGCAAAACATAAGAACACTCATATAGAATGATACGCGAGCGCATAGATTTACGTCTATCACGCAGGTCTTACCTGCACAGCTTTAGAGAAATGTTTCATCTCAAACGTCTCCGGATCCAACCATCCGTTGTTCTCCAAGGATTTCAGAACCCACTCTAAAGGAACGAGCCAACAACCTCTTATTATTCCACGGAGAAGATTCACCGTGCGCACACCCGTACTCACAACGTGAGTCGTCCGTCTTGACACATTCAACTCCATCTCCGCCGCGCCAAGAGATTTGACGATACTCTTTACCAAACTTTTATCCCTACATGCAAAATAGGATATTATAATTTCACATGAAATAACAGCAAAAATTATTTGTAGGATTAGAAATGCTTTGAGATGAATTATGATTATAATTACCCTTTTGATAAACCAGTCGTTACAATGACGATCTTTCGGGATTTGTTTTTATTCGATTGAGTAGATACTGTGCGACATTTCACAAAATCATCTAAAGAATCTCCATTTTCTATCAGATGATCTTCTTTATTCTGTCTATTCCCTTGTAATATATTCAACACGCTTTCGTCGGCAAATTTCTTGACAAAGATCTTCTTGCTAATAACCTTTCTCGGTTTCCGCGTTTTCTTGTTTTCTTTTTTCTTATTTTTAGGTATATCGCAATCACTGTCCGACCACATTCGTTTGCTTGCGGTATCCTGCTTGATATTACTTGTATTGTTCTTCAAACGCATTGACTTTCTTTTCGGAAGCTTTTTCGTCAACTTTTTTTTTCGTTTTCCAGACGTCGATTCCTCAGGCGTAAACCTTCTCTCCTCTACCGGACTAATGGAATACACTGGAGAATTTTCGTTAAGCGGCAATAATCTTCTTCTGCCCTGTGTGACTGGAACACATTCCGCATTTTGTACAGCTATATTCCTCTTGCCTGTTTCAGACTTCGTTCCACCAGGCATATCTTCTATGACCGTTAATTGGTTCTGAATAATAAAAGGATTCCAGCTAGGTGTATTTTCCAAAGTAACGGTAGTAGTTCCTATTGTTTTTTGTGTTTCAGCCGACATATGCATATCATTTGAAGCTTTTGAATGCCTAATAACATAAAAAGTATTAACTTATTTAATAATCAATCTATATTAAAATCTATATATCTACATAATAAAATATTAATGTAATAATATAACTATGTAAATCATGTAGTAGTAATATTTATAATAGTAAATGTGGTAATAATATTTATAGTTAAAAGTATAATGTTTTAACACACATGATTCGCATACATTCATATACTTACAAAGCAACTGACTTAGTTTTATCATTCTCCTCATTATCCATCGAATTCAAGTTGCTGCCACAAGTTGCTGCATCCAAATGTTGCGTCTTATGGTTTAATTGTGATTTAAATAAAACCGAGCGGCTTATTGGTTCCGGTGTTCCCTCGACGCAACTGTAGCTACTTTCGCTGTTACTTGAACGCCTTTTATCTTCATCTTTCATTTTAGGAACTCTCAATTTATCGTTACGAGGAATCTGATTTCTCATAGAGATATTTCTTAATCTCTCGATTAAACTAATATTTTCTAAAGAGTCTATGTCAGTCGTTTCTTTGTTTTCTTGATGACGTGTTGTTGATGAATATTCCGTATCTATACTTGACTGATTTCGATTTTTATCATCCTTATCACTTCTTCTTTGCCACGTTTTGCGTTTGGAATCTACCGATGTATTCATTTGCAACGACGTTCGAATGGTATTTACGCTTTCGCGTTGATTATTCGAAATTACTGATTCTTTATTATTAATTAACGCTGCAAAATCTTGATTGGCATCATTCGTTCTGTGATTGATGTTGAATTTCCTCGCTTTGCCAATTTCAGTCACTGCGTCCAATGAAGTATTCACATCTAAAGATGATCGAATCTTATCACTGCTATCAGATAGAGCTATCGTACGTCTCTCGTTTTGATATTTAGTCTTACTGTCGCATTTACGCGTTTGCAGCACATCACGTGTCTTTGTAACAGCTGCTGAGTCTTCAATGGATACCTGCATAGGTATAGCTGTTGTATCTGCGTGGACACTTGCTACGTCCTGATCATTTGCATTATCTGTGCAGGATAAATTAAAATGGGCAGTGTTATTTTTTACAGTAATTTTGTTCATATGCTTAACGTCTTCTAAGCCCGATGCATTTTTGTTTTGCTTCATACCCTTCATACTACCTTCTTTGGATTTCTCTTCCCTTCTGTTTCCGTTACAGTTATTTGCATCTAAATTTCTATTTTGCAGAGACACGTGTTCCTTACTCGTACGAATGCCGCCATGAACTTCCGTCATCTCCATAGATATTACTTTATTCGTTGTGTGTGTGGCACGAGATGTGTCCGCATCATTGTTAATTCCTTTGTCAACAGCCATTGCATTATCCTCGATGAAAGTGGAGCAAACAACGGGCATTCCTATATCTATATTCTGAATAGAGTGTACAGTCGAATATGTGTTGTTATGGCTTTCAAACTGATTTTGCGAACGTAACTTGGATCGTGCTCTGACCAAGCTGAGCCTTCTGTTACTACCACTTAATATAGGGCTGCCACTTTTATTCGCTCGTCTTAGAGAAAGTAATGGCAAATTTTTCTTCAGAACGATGTCATCGATAATTCTACATTTTGTTTGCCCTTCCACCTGCTTGTCTTTCTCAACGAACAATCGCCTTTGCGTTAATCTAGATCTATCCACGGTCTTCTCAAGACTTCTCCGTCCGTTACTCTTTGACGGTGTAGCAACAATATTGGAGTACCGATCCTTCTTCTGTCGATCGCTCGAAGTGTCAGTATATTGTTCCCCAGGTTCTTTTTCCTTCGGGTGGCGATCAGTTATGTCCAGCATAACTGTTTCGTTTCCAATATTTGGATTATGTGTACTGCTCGCAGAACGATTTTCCCTATTTCCCAATACCATTGCTATTTTTACAGAGAGCTCGTTCTCCTTTTCAAATATTTGTTTAGTCTTGCACATGATGGCGTCTTTCAAACGCTTGCAACTCGTTTCGAGATAGCGTTCCTTGGTGCTTATATCCTCCAGATTTACCGTAAGATGTTTCAATTGTATTCCTTCTTTGATCTGAACGGATATTTCATTGTCATTATTTATAGTATACTTCTTTGTGTGACTTTCAGCTCGCATAACTTTATTGTCAGGATCAGATCGACGATTCTTCTCGTATGTACTTTTGTTTCTCGACAGTCGTCTGACAGTTTGCGCACTGTCCGCCCCTTTTTCATCGTTCTCGATCTCTGTTCTTCGGAGAGATCCATTCCCGGAATCCGTTAGATTCTCGCTGTAACTCAAGTTGACTTTCAGAGAACTGCGTCGATGCTTGAAACTGTCATCCTCATCGGACGAGTCCGGCACGTATATCTTTCTTTTACTGAGACTCATCGTTGACCTGCATATCACCACGTAAATTGTATTATTATATTATTTATTCTCACATAAATTCGCATTATTGTACATAATTGCAGACTTACGTTAAGAACGCCGGTGCACGTCAAAGGGTGAATTACGCTCAATTACGCTGTTTGATCGTTAAAAAAAAGTATTTTTACATGATATTATTGTCGAGTTTTTCTCACGAACAACATTACCGTACACAACAACACAACTGTTCTCATCGTCTCATCATTATTCAAAATATTTATCTTTTTCTTGTATTCGCAGGATTGCGCAGGATCGCGGCCATGTTGGCGTCGCGACCATAAACGTAAAAAGATATAGACCGTTTGTTTCAAGCGTGTGTTAAGAACGCTGCTTTAGAAAGAAAAAGGAAGCTGTAAACAGGTTTTCTTCTTTTGAGTTTCCGTTACTTCTCTTTTTCTTCTTCTTCGTCTTGGTTTTCTTCTTTTTTCTTCTTTTTTTCTTCTTCTAGAGAGAGAGAGAGAGAGAGAGAGAGAGAAGACGTCTCTTTCTTTCTTCTAAAAATAAACATGCGAATTACATCTACATTTCTTACATTCGCGACGTGATGAGAAATTAGTACATACTAACTCCGCTGTGCGCGCTACGAGCGTTTTGGCACGTCAGTCATGAACGGGTTGCGTTGTGTCAGGTGCGATCGGCGTTTGCACGGCGAGAGGTTGATAGGTGAACGTGCGGGCCGCGAAGGAGTGTGTCGACAAACATGAGCAAAACGCAGCAGGTACATACAGCATCCATACGTTAGCGTTTTTCTCTCGCGGAACTGAGATCTCGCGCGTAATAGGCAAACTGCTGATTTCCATCGTTTCTTAACAATTAAAAAGCATATTTAGAAATATATTATGAAGAAAAAGAAATTTAGCCACGTTACTGAGGAAGAACTGATAACAGAAGGGACGTCGTGCTGTCAATTTACGAAAAAATATAAAGCCACGTAATGTCACGAAAAAAGAAAAAGAAATGTAATATGTCGCTTCCTCCGGTTTCATTGCACAGGAAAAGTCCGTCGAAGAGGACGAAATTAATCTCTTCAATCCCGCTATATTGGACAGATTGCCGATATCGCATGTTGCTGGGTTACTCATAAGACCGCTAAAAAGTACGGATTATGACAGAGGTAATCAAATGTCATACGACTCATATGTCATCACTGACATCACTACAGAGAGAGACAGAGTAAAAATAATTTGCTGTAAATGTATCATTCAAACTCCTGTAAAAATATTTTTATATATGTTAATATTAATGTAATTAATAATATGTAGATTAATATGATATTCAACTCTTCTTTGCGAATAATTCAATTATTCATGAAATTTTGTAGGTTTCTTAGTCCTCCTGTCACAATTGACAGATGTTGGAAATGTCACCAAGGAACAATTCTTAAGTAAGTTTTAAGATCAGAGATTAAATTCTACCGAATGACGAAATTAAACTAATTATTCCTTGTCCTATATTCAGATAGATTCTACAGCATGAAGACTGCTGGTGGTTACTACGTTGTCGTCATTGAGGATGTAAATTCTGGGAAAGTGATAGCATGCGCGTCATTAGTTGTGGAGCAGAAGTTTATTCATAATTGCAGTTTGGTATGTAATTCTCATGCGTGTTCTTCAACATATAGAGATGATATCCTATATGCATATATCTTTTGTAGCGAGGACGCCTGGAAGACGTAGTGGTTAACAACAATTACAGAGGCAAATCATTGGGAAAATTAGTGGTGACGATTGTAGTGCAATTAGCGCGCTACTTCCACTGTTACAAATTATCTTTGGATTGCGTAGATCGTCTGGTGCCATTCTACGAGAACATAGGCTTCAAGCGGGAAACTAACAATGCCAATTATCTCAATATGCGCTTCCACAGTGAAAATGCCACTGAACAGTCTCATTTATAGTAATTGGCTTATCTACCGATGATCTTATCTATCGGTAATGGCAATCAGGTACTTATTCATGGTACAGCGTACATATGAACTGAAATATAACATTACATCCCTAGTTATATTAAAATTTAAAGAACATTTGGATATAAATTGGACACAAATGTTCTTTTATTAAACAAAATGTTGGAAACGTTCGTATGTTCTCTCTATGAAGAAAATCTCATTACTTTACGAAAGAATTTAAGAAGAAATCAATATGCTTTTTTTTATTTATAAGAGAGAAAATTTATCGTACTAACACTTGCGTAAATTAAAAGAAATTATTTTATATATCTTTATCTATTAACATAAGTATCACATAACTAATGTGTGCGTGCACGCGCGCGCGTGTACCAACTTTTCGAAAAATGGGTCCTACATGCGTATAAAATATACTGTCGCATTATATTATAGACTGTATAGGTTGTAAAAAAATAATAATTGTTAAATAAAATAATTAACTTTTACTTAACATATGTATATTTTTTCATGCATATAATGTTAATAAATAATGTTGTAGAAAACCTTTTTGGATTCACTTTTTTTTCTTACATTAGATAAGATTTACAGAAAATACTTTCATCATATTACTTGTAATATTTAATTTGCTTAATGTACAATAGAATGATTAACATACGGAGCATTTACTTGATTCGCTTAAATCTTCTTTGCAGCTGGACTGGCTCGTAATTTCACCGCTCGTTTCGCCTCCATCTGCCTTTGTCTGGCTAACTTGCGCTCTTCTCTCTTCCTTCTTGCTTCTTCGTATTTATTGTTTCCACTAGGAACGCCTACGCAGAAAAAAGGAATTTTTTTAAATAACTAATGAAATGAAATTTGTATGTACATGTATGTGCTTAGAAATCAAGTCAGATATACTTGGTTGCTCTAAGGGCTGAACATCTTCGAGAGACTGAAACTCCGAATCTTCCCATCCTACTTCGGAAGAATCGTTTTTGTCTTGAACACCTTGGGTTGTTTCTTCTTCCTGTAAAACACACAAATGTTCTATATGTTGCTGATAACGATATCAAAATATATGACCATCCGGACAACTGAATTATTCTCGTTATCTATTCGCGTATCCATATGTGTACATATAAGTTGTTCCAAAATTCGTATGACAAAAATTTGTATGGCAACGTCATTTTTATTATTATGTAATATTTAATATTAAACATTCAATCTAAGCATTATATAACAAAATTATATATTTTTGGCTCGCTCTTTCATTTCCTTTAATGCCTTAATTTAAATGCTATTGATATATTGAAATATTCTTATTAAATAAAAAAGAACTCGAGATTGGCCGAAAAATTCCGCTGTTATAGATTTAGAATTTGCGGCCGTACGCTCGTACCCTTCATATCACTCGCATTAACATATCAGGTTAGATAGGATATCCGAGAAGAACCTTGACTTAACACACAAATATAATAAAACGCCAAGTGACAAACCGGTTCTTCCTCAAGGCTGGTCCACTGTTCATTAGCCTTAGGGGAATGGCCGGACGGTGATATACTACTGGCTGGATTCAATGGCATTGATGGTGTAGTGGTGGATTGCTGCTCCATGTCCCCCCAATTATCGGCGTCCCAGCAATCCCAATCGCAATCGGAATTTGTATTTTGAGTGTTTTGCGTATCGTGCTCGTGATCGGGATCGAGGGAAGTCATGCTTGTCGCGCTGCTCGTCGTGGCAGTAGTGCTAGCGCTGCTCTGGGAGCTGCTGGCTTGTTCTAAACAATTAAAGAAACTATCACTAATATATCTATATGCTACTAAATAAATTACTTCGGAGTGAAAAATTGTCCATGACATGAAAGTGCTGGTAAAGAGAATTTATGCTAACCTAAGGAAGCGGGTTTATTTAACAAGATCCTAGATGTGCTATGAGCATTTGATGATTTTGGCGTATCTGACTGGCTGCGATAGAATTTCGCCGTAACTGCTGTAACGGCCCATCCGGCCCATGTCGCCGCGGCATTGCTGAGACTGGGTGTTGCAGTATTCACATCCGCCTCTACAAACATTTTAGTGACATTAGATTTCAGTATCTTCTTTCGAAGTTTCATCAAAGAATAGCTGTAAAGTATCTAATTATGAAATACTAGTGCTATATGCAGTGCTCACCCATTGATTCGCGAAGACCGGGATCTTCAGAGACCGTCTCAAGCTTTGATAAAAAACCTCGGATGATCCGGAATGCATTGTCTCGTACACCTTTGTCCACGTCCGTGGTAAGTGGACATAGAGCCGGTAAAATGCGATTTGCGACCTCCTGTAGCAGGAAATATTGCTGCGTTGCGGCCAGAGCCAATATACTCGCAATTCTGGCTGGCGGAAAAGAATCACGAGTTCCACGGATAAACGCGCCAATCAGTACCTAAAATTACATTTATTAATTGATTTAATAATATTTCATGAATATATTATAAATTATATTATTTTATTAATTTTAATTATAAATTATTTTATTGTTCTTTATGAATATGGGACTAAAATAGTGTGACATTTAAAAAATATATAAAAGGTCTATCCCCCCTGATCAATAAGAAGACTCTAAAAGAAGAGTAATCTAAAAAAAGAAATATGGAAGTAGATATAGGCTGCATTCCGATATTCACTGTCAGCAACTTTCAGTACTGAAAATCTATAGTATACGTGACGTAAAATAGATTTGCAGTACTGACAGTGAATATCGGAATGCAGCCATATATTTAAAAAATATTCTGTTGGTTAAGCAGAAAAGGCTAACGTTACCTTCTGCCTTATCTGAGGATGAAGATGTTGAGCAATTTTTCCAAGGCAAACTGTGGTATTTGTGCGAATACCGCCTTGCTCGTCTTTTGACTGAAGTTTTGCAAAGTATCTTAAAGTCTCGACATTAAGATTATTATAATCTAACTTTGGTGCTAAATGTACGACCGATCTTATCGTTTCTTCCCTGATTGCCGGGTTTGTGTCAAGAAAGCCCCTTGCTACCTGCAAAGAATATATATGTAACATATATTAAAATAATATTATATTATTATTATAGAGAGATATTATGGCGAATGTGTAATTAATTAGTATTATTGTAAAAAATTATTGACTTATAAATGCAATAAAAATTCAAAATTAAATATATTTACTAAAAACTTTATAAAATCGTTAGAGATATAAAATTACCATACTATTTTCATTATAATATAAACAATTGATAAAGTCTAATAGCATCCAATAAAGCTTTACCTGGGGAAAAATAGCTTCGTTAACGGTAGCCGATTGCAAGTGATCGACGAATCGGTCCAATTGTTGCAGCAATCGTAATCTCGTCGCTCTGTCGTTCGATGCGAATAACTTAACAACACAGGGCACCACGCGACGCTGATACTCAGCGTCAGGTAACTGAGAACCCAGCTGCAATAACGGCGGTAACACAGCGCTTCCGGCGTCCCCGAATTCGAAAGCGGCTAATAATTGCGGCAAGATCTTGTACCTGCCAACACCTTCGGGAAACGAATCCAATTGTGCCGCTAATTGCGAGAAGAATCGTCCTTTCTCGCCCCTTTCCTTCATCTGGATCTCCTCCAGGAACAAAAGAGCGTCAACAAGATTGTTCTTAAAGAAGCCGCCGTTACTGCGACAACGCGCTATCACGTCCGCGGGATTTGGTCTTCCTTCTGGATTAGTTCCTACTAGCTCTCGATACACTGTTATTATTTGCTTCGGAATCTTCAAAAATAAAGGGCTTATGTGCATTACGAAATTACGATTTGACAGGAAGACAGCATAAAACAAGCAGAAAACTTACTTGACCTGTGATCTTAAGTTGCGAAGTATTATTAAACATGCCATTGTACGTTTCCCAAATCAGACAGCCAAGTCCCCACATGTCAACTGAGCTATTTTTTATTCATTTATCAGTTTCATATATTGCTAATATTAAATCCAAATATTTGTAAACTCCCCCGCTATATCGTATCGTCTCTATTGCATCTGTTACGTCTATGATTATATTGTTAAGTTTGAATAAAATTAATATACTATCATTTACCATTTAGTCGCGGGTTTTGCGCTTTCCTTAGCCTCTGGCGGTTGATACACTTGGAAAGTAGAAGGCAAAAAATTGTACGGTGCATCCACAGCTGTCATGTATTCAACTCCACCGAGTTTCCATTCGCCGCTCTCTTCGTTAACGAACACTGTCCACAGATTGACATTATTATGCCGTAAATTCCCGTCGTTATTTAAGAAGTTAAGTGCCCTCTGCCATCAAATTGAACATGTATTACAGATCTCTCTCTTTCTGTTGCTTAAAAGCAACTGATTTGACGTACGATGTTTCATTTATACATACCGTAATTTGAAATATGCCCCAGGAGAAGTACAATTCCTTCTTCGACTCATTTTCGGAATTGCATTTTTGCATTTCAATTAAGCGATTATACAACGGCTCCACGCGCTCTGTGGCTAAGTAAACCATTTTGTCAGTCTGGAGTAACGAAACACAGATTACGATCTTTATGCAAAGAGCCATTGCACCGCCACTGTAAGTCAATACAACTCATACCTCGAGACTGTCAAGATACGCAAGTATACTCGGATGTCTAAGCGTCTTGAGTCTTTTCACAGCCGCACGGGCAATGTCCAGCTGCTTCTCTCCTCCGTTTTTAACGTCAAAGACAAAAACCGAAACATCCTCGCCCGTCGTGGTGCCCTGCGGAAGATCTTGCAAGGATAAAAATAATATTTTTTTCACCGATAAGTTGGAAAGATAGAAGAACTTTTGCCACCGCTAATCAATTAGTTGTAATAAATTAGTGAAATGAATAAAATACGGTGTACTTTGATGCTTCTATTCCTGCAGCTAATTGAATTACCTTTCTCTTAGCCCTGTGTATTGTCCAAATACTCTTGGTCTCCAAACCTG
This sequence comes from Temnothorax rugatulus, assembly GCA_035220575.1. Classification (NCBI taxonomy): domain Eukaryota; kingdom Metazoa; phylum Arthropoda; class Insecta; order Hymenoptera; family Formicidae; genus Temnothorax; species Temnothorax rugatulus. The sequence goes on along the minus strand of JASTWL010000416.1, from coordinate 4,493 downwards.
GGATAGGCTCCCCGATGTCGTACGGGAAATCCTTGGCAGGATCTCTCGAGAAGAAGGACCACATTGTGGAGCTAATATACTTTTATCCGCACATACAGACTACAGACCGCGCTCAACCCTCAAAGTGACGTATCATTGGAACTGACAGCGGCGCATCAGAACTGTAAAAGTATAAAAAAGTCACTGCGCTGCAAATGTACACAGACACTTGGTGGAAAAATAATCAATTCATGACGTGGCTCTATTATACAATAACCTCGTTCTCTATTATTCAAACAAGTTCAAATATAATTCCACGTAAACGCGAGGTGGAGGTTAAGTGACGAGGAAAAAAAAACCAATGAACCCGAATGAGTTTTTCGTCTAAGGAACGAGGAATTGGAATCGCGTCACCCAGGAACGCTACGTGCGATCGTATATCTCTCGTAGCGCGTTGCGTTCGTCACTGTCTGAAGACTCTGAAGTAAGTTCTCGTCTAACGAGATAACGGAAGGAAAAATCGATCTGACGGAAAAGACGAGCGCACTTGGCTCGATCTGTCGAGAAATGCCTCTTAGATGTTAATTTTTTTTTTTTTTTTTTTTTTTAGTCACATTAATATTTTTTCATGTGCAAGACGTATTTCATCCGTGCTTATTCGCGCGCGGATGAATGGGCTTTCCCTGGCCTTATCTAGTCGGTCTGTTATCAAGCTTATATTCGCTCGATTACACCGGGAAGAAAACGCCGGGAAAACAATTAAGGGAACTCCGGGAAGCAGATGCCTTATTCGGCTCCCCGAAGTGTTGAGAGTCGCACCTCGAGCTCGCACGGCGATAACGCGCGGCACGTCATTGTGACGTGGGGTTAAATCCGTTGACCGAGTCCCGCTCGGTCTTGGGACGCGCGATATTCGCAGACGCAGACCCGACTTTTTCCAGTCGTTTATTCTCGCCGCGCGCTCGAAACGAGTCGTATCGTATCATCGATGGTAGAGAACGAGACGAGAGGGGGGGGGGGGGGGAATCGAGAGAGGGGAAAAACGTAGCAACGGCTGACGGCGTCGAAATAAACGGCGAAATATCGATCCCCCTTTCGAGACAATCGGACCCCGATGACCCGGGTGACCCCACACCGTCCGCGCGGTGTTTTCCAGCCCCCGCGGGCTGGTTGGTTGCTCCGGCCTATATTACTCCTATCTGTGAATATATCGGAGCAAGAGACGTCCGTCTCGCATTCAAGGCTGCGTTCCGCAGTTCGATTTATAGTTTACGTCACGTTAATTATAAATTTTCTCAGTACTGGCAGTGAATATGGTTATGTAACTATAAATTTATATAAATAGACTGCCGGCTTCCGTGTGGAATCAAGGGGTATTTATAGTCCGATAGTGTATTCAAAATCGTCTAAGAAGGTCTGTTCATGAACGTTTTACTAAAATTCTATCCACTTAATAAAACAATCGTACAAATTCTTCGAAGCGTTTGATTGATTAATCCGGGCAAAAATATCTACGCTTTAAAATTTAAAATAGCGTCAATTAAGTAGACTGCTGCCTATGAATGATCAAGAATCGGCATTAGTTATGGGGTCTACAATGCGAGTCGCCAATCACAGTCGATTATTCTTCTCAAATTCGACTGTGATTGGTCAATTTTCCACAACATACGACCCACGACTCGCATTGTAGACCCCGCATTAAGGTGCAATTTCATTGACGCTAGAAACCAGCGGCAAATGGGAGGCGGGAAAAAGCTAAGACGGTCTGAACTTTTTCCCTCACTACATTTTCTTGACGCCGAATCTCGAAAAAGTCATGTGACCCCCATTTGCCGCTGGTTTCTAGCGTCAATGAAATTGCACCTTTAGAAAAGAGATGTGCGTTATTCTTTTTTTCTGATTTAATTATTATTTTCTCTCCAATTCTTTAATTTTATTATTACTTTCTGCACCTCGTACTTTAATCATATCTGTGCGTATTGTTATTATAATAATAGAGTTTATTTTTTTTCTTCCAATGTGGAGTAAAAAAATAAACCTTAAATTAACATTGCACGATTTTGCACGTAACAAAGTTTTAGTCGTAATCGTAAGGCCGTAAAGAAATAGACCAATCACACTCGATTATTCTTCGAGCTCAAGGATAATAATCGTTTGTGATTGGTCTATTTTCTTACGGCCTTACGATTATGACTAAAACTTTATTATGTGCAATGGCCTTTATTAACAGAAAACAAAACACTTTGGGTCTATTTTCTATTGTTGAACTGGCTGCACTAGTTCAGAGTTTATCCTTTTTTCTTCCAATATGGAATAAAAAGGTCTGCTTTTTCAACTAAGCTTCCTGCACAATCATCTTTTCTCTTTTCCTTTTCACTTTGAAGAGAAAAAGAGAAAAGATACTGATTCTTTGTTTGATTGATTCTCATTTTTCCTTATTTCTTTTATCGCGAAATAGGGCCGGTATCACAGTCTCCGATTAACGTGATTCTCCCTAGATTCTCCGATTAAACTCACTCTTCGTCTCTTTCTAGGGGGATAGTTAGAAAGAGATGCAGAGTGAGTTTAATCGGAGAATCACGTTAATCGGAGACTGTGATACCGGCCCATACAGTACGAGATCTCGATTTGGGCAAATGTTCATGAATCTGTTAATTTCCGGCCGCTTGACAGCGACATTGCTTTCTCTGTCTCTCACCGCTATTGGCTGATCCACCTGCATCCTCGCGGCTCGCGGCCTCGGAGGGATCTGTTATCGTTCGCGAAGATCTACGGCGATGGTGGAGTTCGCGCTCGACCTGGCAGGTATCTGCTGACGGAGAAAAATATGCTTTGCAACGATTGACCAGACGAGACGACACGATGGCGGTCGGTGTATTTCCAGCCCTCAAATTGGGCGTGCTGTTTGTCAAACAGATCAGTAAACCTCTAGCCAAGTTTCTTGTCAATCAGGCAAAGAGTCATCCTATTTTCAGAACTTATTTCATCATACCACCCGCTCAGTGTGAGTGTACTTTTATCTTTTTCACGCAATACCGAAGTTTATTATTCGTATAATTGTAACATGTGATTGTCATTGTTTTGCATATTTACAGTTTATCATTGGGCAGAAGTGAAAGCGAAGATGTATGTCATGAACCTCGGTAAGCCTACAAAGGTCGCCAAGTTGAAAAATATAAGATCATTATTTCAATAAAGATATGAGTCATATCTTCAGCGTGGAAGTCCTGTGGATACATTCAGGAAAATTAAAGATAAATATAAAGTAAATCATGTTTATAAATTTATTGTTTTCCCACTAACTCGGACAGTTCGTATATATTATAACAAATCAATCTCTTCAGCATTTTCTAATTTACTCCAGATTTGTTTAATATCTTCTTCTTTTTTCTTAAAAATATTGCACTGCGGTCTTGCCCAAAACGTGGGATGATTTATCATGGTGTGTACACTTTTTTGATGTTCCGTCAAGTTTACTGTAAATAATTTTAATTAAAGAACAGTACAAATATTCAAATATTCTGTACCAATCACTCTGTCAACAATTCTGCCAACTAACTCACTCTGCCAAACAAACTCTGCCAAACTACCAACTCTACCAACTAACTCACTCTGCCAACAAACTCTGCCAAACTAACTCACTCTGCCAACAAACTCTGCCAAACTAACTCACTCTGCCAACAAACTCTGCCAAACTAACTCACCTCCGCCAAACTAAAACTCACCTCCAAACTAACAAACTCTGCCAAACTAACAACCTCTGCAAACTACTCCACTCTGCCAAACAAACTCTGCCAACAAACTCTGCCAAACTAACTCCCGCCAAACAAACTCTGCCAAACTAACAACTCCGCCAAACTAAACTCACTCTACCAAACTAACACACTCTGCCAAACTAACTCTGTCCAAACTACAACTCTGCCAAACTACTCATCTGCAAACACTCTGCCAACTAACTCACTCTGCCAACAAACTCTGCCAACTAACTCACCCGCCAAACAAACTCTGTCAAACTAACAACCCTGCCAAACTAACTCACTCTACCAAACTAACTAACTCTGCCAAACAAACTCTGCCAAACTAACAAACTCTGCCAAACTAACTCACTCTGCCAAACTACTCTGCCAAACTAACTCCGCCAACTAATCTGTCAAACTAACAAACTCCGCCAAACTAACTCACTCTACCAAACTAACACACTCTGCCAACTAACAACTTCGCCAAACTAACTCACTCTGCCACACAAACTCTGCCAAACAACTCTGGCCAAACTAACTCTGCAAACAAACTCTGTCAAACTAACCAACTCCGCCAAACTAAACTCACTCTACCAAACTAACACCTCTGCCAAACTAACTCTGCCAAACTAACAAACTCTGCAAACTAACTCCTCTGCCAAACAACACTCTGCCCACTAACTCACTCTGCCAAACAACTCTGCCAACTAACTCCCGCCAACAACTCTGTCAAACTAACAAACTCCGCCAAACTAACTCACTCTACCAAACTAACTC